>RJWH01001388.1:0-51933 GCA_004363575.1 Solenodon paradoxus
GGGGGGGGCGAACTCAATATTGAGAATCAGTGATGTGCAAGGATGTGATACCCATACCCTTGTCAGTACTTTCCCTACAGTCCAAGCACTGCTGGGAAACGCGGGATGTAGCAGCAAACTAGGGAATCCAAAAAGCCCCTGGTCTGATCTTTGTGCTGAAAGTGTTTTCCTGGCTACATAAAAGGAAAAGTAGCCGGACTAAGCTGGGGAAGGATGAGCTGACCATCCTACTCAGGCCTCCTGGCACTGGGGGATGAAAGGCAGGAGTCAGCTGCTGGGCAGTGATCTGTGGAGCGCTGAAACACCCAGGAAGAGATGAAGAGCGTGTGCCAGTGACTGGGGTTTCTGTGATACAATTCCTTACGTAACTGGCAGGAATAGACTGGTTCCCCTTAAAAGTAAACAGTCTTCTAGAGGAAATGAAGGGAGAAAAAAACCAAAACACTTCATTTAGCCTAAGTGACCAAAGGTCCCTGCTCGAGGAGGAGACTTAATGCCGCTATTTCAGCATTATATGAAAAGTGATCCCTTCCTGCTCCAAATATCTTGGTTTGGATGATGAATTATAGGATCACCTATTTTTTGGTGTTGTCTATGAAACAAATCACTGTAATAAAAAATATAAAAGACTGAAATATATGCTTTTCAGTAAGAAGTGTATTTCAGGATAATCAAATAATACTAGTCAAGGAGAAAACAAAAGAAAGCTAATAGAGACCAAGTGATAGAGGCAGACAACATTCTTTTTCAAATCCTAATTCAATTATTAAATCAGATCAAAATGATCATATGCAATGAAAACCACTAACTGAAGAGTTGATGGGGAACTGAGGATCACTCAATGACAATACCACACACATGTTTTTGGTGGCAGGAATCAGAAATAAAACTTTAAAATGGAGGGCATCAATGTCCTAATACTGTGATAAAATTTAGCTTCACCAATGATGGGCAACCAATGCCCATACTAAACATGCATTATACTCATAATGTTTAAATTGAATCTTATCAAGTCTTTAAATTCAAGAGAGAGAGGGGAAAGCTTAATCTTTTATTATGAGGAGAGAAACAGGTTCTTGAACATGCTAATGAGATATAAAACAGGACTCCACAGGATTAAAACAGTCTTACAAGCAAAGCAACGGTAGTCCTAATATCAACTAGCTCTAATAGACTTTGGGAAATCTAAATATGAACTGGGTACAAAGTGATTTAAAGGGGCTGTTGATTAATCTGTATTATCAGAAAAAGTCTTTTTTCTTTAAAAAAGAGATGCATGCTGAAACATGGGTATAAGGACATGTTTTGAATTGCTTTATTACTTCATAAAGATATAGTTAAAAAGAAAAAGTATCACTCATATGTGAAAAATCAAACAAATGAACCAAATGAAATAGAAAGACTTTTTGTCTACAGAATGAAAGCAGTGGTTACCAGAGGGAAAGAAGAGAGGGGTGGATAAACTGGGTAAAGGGGTCAATTATATAATGAAGGACAGAAATGGGCTGTTGGTGGTGAATATAATGTATTATGTACAGATGCTGATTTATGATGAGCCATATCTTAAACCTACATAATATAATGGTGTGATGTTCTTTCTTTAAAATAAAATAAATAATAAAAGGAGCTTAAAAGAGAAAAAATAATTACACATACACCTACACAGTTACAGTTAAAAAAAAAAAAAAAATCAATGTTTCCCCATTCTCCTTTAGGGAAAATTGGAGCTGTTTAAATAATAATCATTTGCAGGGGTTTAGATCAGTCTGTTCCACATGCTACCACATCTTTGACTCTGGCATAAGGGCGGTGTCCAAGGAACAGGCATGTTTTAGCTTTAGCTGCAACCTGTCCTGACAGAATTCTAAGGTGGTTTTCCCAGAATCACGGCACTAACAGAGGTCTGGAGAAAGTATCTGGGAGAACTATTTGCCCTCAAGCAAGTAGACAGGTAGCACTCACTTCTCATACTAAGGGGTACCTGTCTAGGACTCATAAATCTAGAGAGAAAAGTTACCAGACACATGGTGACGTGCCAAGCTTTATCTCAAGAATATGACCACTGTCACAGATAGAAGACTCCTCAGCACACACAGTAATCTCTCAAAGGGTCTATTCCAGGAGCAGGAGGCAAACCATTTTCTAAGGGGGACCCCTAACTGTTAAGCTCATCATTATTGGACATGGCACTGATGTTTCAATACCAAGACCTCTCCTTAGGGAGAATAGTTACCAGTAAAGAATAAAATAACAGGTGAGGAAAGGGAGACACAGGATTTAGGATCAAAGTAAAAAGAGAGATTAGAAATGATGAGAGGTAGAGGATTTATCAGTAACTATAACTTTATAATGGAGGATTTATTCATTAGTACACGCCAGGAGAGGCATCATAGTGGCAAAGTGAGAAGTGAAAAGGAATTACAGGACAGCCAGAGAAAATAAAGATGAGGGCAGAGGGGTAAACAGACAGCTAGGAGGAAACATAATGAGCAGGAACAGGGAAGGAGGTATAAAACCCAACAGCAACGGGGAACTAGATGAAATTTGAAATGGCAAAGGAAACAGAAGGACAGAGGGGGCAGGAAGTAAAAGAAAGACAGCTGGTCAAAGGTTGAGGGGGCAGAATTTGGAACAGACAAGAGCTGAATGCATCTCTGTTCCCAGAGAAAGTTATACAGTGGGAGCTCAGAAGGGAGGGAAGGAGAGAAAAGAGAAACTGGATAGTGGGTCAAGGAAGGCAGGCAGCGAGCAGAAGAGAAAGACGGGGAATAAGAGGAGTGATGGAAAGATGTATAATGGGGCACGGAAAACTAGAAATGAGTAAAGCATGCATTTTAGAGGCACATGAGGGAGTTAGTGTTAATTAAAACATGATAGACAGGGTGCTAATGAGCACGCTGTGCCACATTCCAGAATTAGGTAACTCACATTTACCATAAGCATTCAAGAGCTGTTTTGACCAGGCCACATATCTGTGGCTGACCTGAACCATCACAAGCCTGACACAAATGCCTGGAGCTAGAGTAAAAGCATGACCATGTTATTGAAACGACAGAGCTGAATAGCTCTTGGATCTTCTGTGCACTACTGAGTGATGCCAACGAGTTTGTTGGGGTCCTCACTTTCCCCATGATCCTGTTCTCATTCAGAGGGTCATTTCATCATATAAACTTGCCTGAGGCTACTGAATATTTTCCACTCATTCTTTTGTCTGCCCAGAGCCAACACAAGAGGCAAATGCTGGGTTAATATAATTAGTGTGGACAGAAATCTGGCTAGATACTACAGAAAAAATCCACTTCCAGGTGCCTAACTATCTAGATTGCTGACTACATTGATTACATTAATCCAGTGATTGCCAAATCTTTACTTCCTTTTGGCTAGATGAGTTTTAACTTAGAGAACTAACAGATCTCTTTAGGATGCTTGTGTCTCCCAGGACACATGGTCTTGATTGACAGCTCACAAAATAATTCTGGAATGCATGCACAATTAGACTCACACACAATTTTCATGCAAAGGCAAACCTATCCATCAACATAATAGTGGCTCCCAGAAAGCAGTCAGGTTCTGTCTGGAAACTAAAAAGTCTGCTGTTTTTTAGAAGCCATAATCAAGAGTATTTGTTTGCAGTTCCTTATGTGTGTAGGTGTTTTCTAGCACACGGATACAATCAGAAATTTATGTTAAAATTAGTATTACGAGATTTCAAGTCACAATGGAGTATGTGTTTGAGAATAGGTGGTTTGCAATTTGGGGGAAGAGACAGGTTGGTGAAATCAGACTTCTAGTCTTCAGTTTGTTTTTCTACAGAAAACAGTAAAATAAATACTCCCATGACTCATGATGCCTTTTAATATAGTCTAAATTTATGAGGTTGGCACAAGTTTAATATCTATACTTCTTCCTAAGAATATATAAAGCGCAGAACTCAGACATTAAGTTAATTGCAGAGCACAGAACCTACACATGAAATTAAAAAGGCCTCCTGGATGAATACTCACTATTTGGTTGAGTCAGATAACTGATATTCACGTCGTCTATCATAGCATTCCTGGATTCCAGGATCATTCCATAAACTCTTTATTGCATCTACGTATGGATTCTCAAAGGCAGACACCTTCTCCACATCAACTTCTCGAACTAATTGTGCATGAGCCTGTTTAAAAACAAACAATGGCAGGTTTATTCTCCTTTCCACCACTGAAAATTGCCTTTGGTTCACACATTACATGGTTCACAAGAGAACACCTTCCTTCATATACTAGTTTGCAACCTAGTCGATAATAAAATAATGCTTCTCCCCACCACCCCACCCCTTAGAGAGAATCCAGTCCCAAATCGTCCCCTGAGAGTAAGCCCTGAGTTGACTTAAAGTTGATTTGATGAAACTAGAGAGAAGTAGAATGCTCAGCTCCCATCAGAACAATAAGCTTGTCATCGTTACATATATGCCTCCTTTTAGTTGATCATCATAATCCTAAAGCAATATTCTTAAAGAGAAAAAATTACTCCTCTAATTTTACAGTTTATTAAAATCAACTACATAATATACCCAGACCATGAATGCTATGTCTTAGCATAAGTTCCGCTGTTCAACTAATCAGGGTCAGCATCTGCAGTTCACTTTAAGGATAGGGTGTCAAATCACTAGAACAGTCCATATTAATGATTTAATTGGAACAATAGTAACTATTCTCCTCCATTTCCACATACCTCTACTTTCAAAATATTTGTGTTATATCTACATTATCAGAAAGAGGACCTTACTCAATTTTTTAACAAGGAAAAAGGACTTCCTTATTTTCAGTATGCACATTTAGAAAGAGGAAAGAAAATTAAAAAAAAAATTTAACAGTGAAATCAAAATGTTGTATGGTTAACCATTAAATTTACTAGCATATACTACTAACAAACCAAATAAAACTAGATTTCATGAAATGTAATATATGTGCAAAGTATACATACATATAAGTATATAAATGAGTAAATATAGTAACTAACTTGGAACCTGGGGTTGGGAGAATATTTTGAAACAGTCTTGATTTTGTACAGAAATACAAACTATTAAAGTAGGTTAGTGAATGGCTATATGATCACATGATGACCTAATTATTCATTTCACAGAGTTTCAAACAGATAGCATTAAAAAAAAAACTTAATCCATGCTAAGGCCTGTCTAGTTCTCAATCTTACCTTCTTTCCCTTTCTGCAAGTAAGAAAGGCCCCATATCATTCAACTAAACTTAAAAGTTTTAAGAACTCAACTGAAACTGAAGAAATCATTCTTTCTAGTTCTGCTCTGACCATGACCTTGAAAGATGCTAGCTCAGACCTGGACCCCAATCTTGGAAAATGGGTCCCTGTAGTTATTTTCCATACTTAGTCAAAATCCAGATTATCTGTCCACCAAAATCTTACCAGGCTGGAGTCTGGTTTCTGAGCCCCACTTAAGGTAGGCCTAACTCAATCAGTTCCCCAAGAGATTGGACCTTTGAAAATAGTATCACTGACTTCCTAATACTGTGTTCCACATAGCTCTTAGTACCTGTTATGTTACTTCACTTGAACCTCTTGGCTACAAAAGACTGAACTGGACTCCTCAGTTCTGCCTCCTGCCTTCTGAACTAGATCTCCTTCCGACACAAAGAAACCAGATGTGTGGTTTTTCACCACCCTGCCCAGCAGGTATGTCTACTGTCAAGTCAGCCCTTGCCTTTCTTCCTCTGCTCATTGAATATGACCAACTTCTAACTCAATGACACCACTGGCATAATCTTGTATCAGAGTCCTCATGGCCACACATATAACAGAGTTCTCTGGAAGATTCTGGGGATGCTGGAGGGCAGTGAGGGGAAGAATGAGAGATATACAGGGTGGTTTCCTGCTGGACATATTCTAAAAACTGAGTGAGTAAGTATTCAGCATTTTCCACAATAGTTAGATCAACTATTATGTTACCCATCGGGAGAAATGGCTGAGACTTCTTCTGCATAAAAATATGTGGTGACATAAATTAGTGTATGTATTTTTTTTGTTGTTTTTTTAAATGAATTTGATACTGATTACACTCAGCCAGTCATGTCATTTGGAAGGAGTTCTGTTTCTGTTTCTAGAGAAGTTAGCTTCTGCCAGAGAAAACAGTTTCAACATACCAAGCACTTTTCACTATTATGACTAAATGTTTATTGGACCCCAATGAGATGCTAGGTAATACACCAAGTGGAGAATCAGACGTAGTTTCCAAAGGACGGTGGGGTGGGGAAGGGAGCAGTTCATAGAGATGGCAAGCAAACGAAGAACAGAATTATGTGCTCCAGAAATAGGAAGAGGAGGAAATATTTACATTTCCATTTTAATTCCAGTTAACTATAAGGCTTTTAAATAAAGGCAACATTCGCAACAGCGTATAGTTGTAACTTTCCACCAACAGCCTGCTCCTGTAAAATGAGACTATTTTCTATTGACTGAAAAAATCTCCTGTAACTCTCTACCATGTTCTGTCTCTGCTTGCTATTTCTTACACCCAGTTCCTCCCCTCGTCCTTCCTATCCATTCTTTCGTTTTTTCAGGAGCTGCAGCACATATCATCTCTTACAAGTTACTCCGGATATTTCTTCCTCTCAAAAAAAAAAAAAATTCTTGTATCCTTTGAACCATGATACTTCTACATTTTTGCTGTGTGTTAAATTAGGTCTTGATTCATCCCTCTTCTGGGCTATAAAGTAAAGGAGGGAGCTGTAGCTTACTGGTTCTAATTTCTACAAGTTCACCACTGGGTGAGTAAATAACAAATATTTATCTAATTTGATTGCATTTTAAAAGGACAAAACCATGTCAAGTCTGACAAGTCAAAGACAGTTTCTCAAAACTGCCATTCATTACCCACGCTCACAGCACTACATATTCTTTAAAAGCTCTTATCTCAGTACATGATGATATCTATTTGTGCTATATCTGTTAGTGTCTTTCTCACCTGATCATAGTGTAACTTCCAAGACAGGGTCAACATTATAGTTTCAGGACTAGAAGTGTCTGTCACCTGGCAGACGTTCAATAAATATTTGTTGAATGAAGGATGCCAGGAAGAAAGGAAAAGTAGAAATTGTACTAATCTGGAAATCAGGACAACTTATAGACCTGGCTTTACCCATAACATTAGCTATATCTCTTAGGAAAAACTACCTCTCTAGAACTTCATTTTCCTTGTCCATAAGATGATGCTATGGAACCAAATCATTTAAGATTTCCTCTAGACGTGATTATACATATGATTATAAATATATAATGAATAGATCTACAATGCATAGAGCATGGCAGGATTTAAGACACTGTCCTCTAGGAGCATACAGTATCACTTAGCAAAACAAAACTATTTCAAACAATATCTGATAATACAGATCAGAACACTGTTGAGAACATGAGCAATGCTACAAGGGAGTTGAGTATGTAAAACCAAGTTTGGACTGAGGAAACTGAACAAGGTAGCAGAGAGAAGACAGGATGTAGGAGGCAAGTGAAGATGAAGATGCATGACACTTCCAAGGAGAAGAATAGATGAACAAAGTCTCAGTGGTCAAAATAAACATGGCATTTTCGATTAATTATGAAAACAAAAACAAAAACAAAACAAATCAGCTTTGGTACGCCTTCATGGCCAAGCAATTTAAACCAGGTGCAGTCCACATATATCCCAAGGTCCCTCATTCAAGACTCAGAGCCAGAAAAACAATCAAGATGAAATGAATAAAATGGTCTTCCTCCTCTCTCTTCCTGCCTGCCTGCCTACTTTCCTTTAAAAAGCAAAAACAAAAACCAGTCTAATGAGAAATGTTCATGCTGCTTTTTAATCCAAATTAACTTCCATGGTGAAAGCTATAATATTAATTCAGCGATGAACCATAACTCAGAAGAGTTAACCCTCACCATCTATAAAAACATGATTGGCCTTAAAAAACACACAGGTTACCACTTTTACTTCACATAGGTCAGAATTTTTAAGTCACTTTTATTTAGTCTCTCAAGCTTCATTGTTTGATTCTTGGTGCTTTAGAAAATGACACTGAAATATAATTAACTATAATTTGCATTTTTGTAAGCACTTTCACCTGAAATTATCGAAGTTATTCAAAAGTATGACAGCATTTTACAAAATACACACATAATTTTAAAAATGCCTGTATACATGTCCCCAAAAGTGCAATCCTCTAAATTTTTTGCAAAAAATATTCCGTATGTAAAAAACAATACTTTTTTAGTGTGTTGTAGGAAGATAAATTATACACTTTTATATTTATCCAAATGTCAAATGTAAATAGTAGTAAAAATCACAAGCTTATTATATCAAATCAAATAGTTACTAAGGAAAAATACTATAGTGGAAAGGAAAGAAGCCATATGTAATAACAATAAAAATAACAAGTCGATTACAATTGACTAACCTTTTATCTTTTTTTTTTTTTTTTAAAAGGAAAGGTCCAGGAGGCAGGAATGAAGGCAAGTAGGCAGGCAGGTCGGAAGACAGAGGAGAAAGAAGCACTTTATTTATTGAGTTGTTCACACTGGTAGTTCCCCACAGTCCTGGATGTTGAACCCAAGACCTTGGGAGTGCTCCCAGGTGTAGCAGACTGCTACGCCACCAGGGTGCCCCCTACCCTTTTTATCTTGAACATTGGGCACAGAAAAATAAAACAGTTATTAGTTCATTAATCATCTAAAATATAAAATACCATCATATTTCATCTTAAGTTACATTAGAGCACACAGGATGGCAATATCTAATGATGAATGGTAACTTTCAGAATTCTTAGCAAGCTTCTGGCAAGTCTTAATGGAGCATTGTGAGACTAAGTAGCTACTCTTAGGAACTCTGGCAGACTTGTAGGCAAAGACCACATGGAAACCACAAGATGTGCCAATGTGGTAATGTCTTGTTTTCATGATTTGGTGGTCATTAATATCAGGTAAATCTTAGATGTGTTGATATTTCCAGGGATGCTCTGGCTAAAGGAGGAAAAACTTAGTTTCTACCATAGTGGGTCTTACATTGACCACAGAAGGCCTAGTCTTCAAATGAAATAAAAAAGATCTTAGAGTCACTTTGGAAGAATTTTCAAGAATTCATTAACAGCTCAGGGTGGCTTTAGGTTGGAATGTCACACCTATCTCAAAACGTAAACTCCAGAAGTAGAAAACCAAATGGTAACAAGGCCCACATTAGCTGAAGCTCTTAGACATAAACATTCAGCTCATTATGGGTGGTGTGTTTGAATGGATGCCCAACACATACAGAGGACTGCTGAAGTAGAAAAATCTGAGCCACTGTTAGAGTCTATTTCAATCATGAAGCGAGCATCTCACAGTTTTGACTTGGTGCTTACTTCCATGCAGGCATTTGACGCTAAAGAAAAAAATGCAGACTACTTAATAAATAATGGGGGGAGAATCCCAGATCTTCTGTTTTCTCTGTTCAAAGGAATTACAGAGTACAGATGGGCATTGGGATCAGACTGCTGGATTGTCACCCCACCTCCCCTCTGAAGGACTGAATGACTATGGGCAAGAGCTTTAACATCTCCAGACCTCTTTTCGCTAATCAGTTAAAAGGGGTTCATAAGAGCACTCATGGTGTAAAAGGTTAAATGACAGAATGCATGTACAGCACTTACAGGAAGAACCTACAAAATAAAGCTATTAGTTATTTAGCGCAAAAGAAAAAAGTGCAGAAAGCACAAGCTCTGGGATGTCTACCCACCAGCTTCGGTGACCTTGGGCAAGTGACCCCCATCTTAATTTGTTCAAATGAGAAATTACATTCTGGAGGTCATACTCTGAGTCCTCAAATTTGCAAACATCATAGAAAAGTTGGGCAAGAACTGGTATTTCTTAGACTGGTTCACCTTCCCTAATTACATCAAAACTTGATAGCTGATCCTCATTAAGGTGCAGTCTACACAGAGCAACAGTTGCTGGTGCATCCTTATGCGCATAACTGCATAAATGACAAAGAGCAGCACAGTCATATGGAACTGCTGCTGGCTGGATTCAAGTAGTGAGTGACTCATTCCCACAGAACTGCCTCTCCACACTTATGATTCATCTCGTGGCTCAACATTACAAATGACTGTGATGCAGCCTTTTGAAGTCCCCAGAGGAGAATTTAAACCCTGTGTGTGGAATCCTTCAGTGCTAGGAATCTATTGGATTCTCCTTTTCTGTGCACCCTTGATCCCTCTTCACCCAAGTATTGGACAGAGACTATGGGATCTCTCAGTGAGTAATCCAGACCAGATGAAGAATGGAGTGACAGCTTGAGACAACCTGGCTTCAATCATGTCTTATCTACTCTTTGTGCGCAGGTCACGCAAAGTTCTTAAACCTCAGTTTCCTTATGTATAAAACGGAAAAAATATTCTTAGGGAAATTAAATGGTCTAATACAAATATTATAAATACTGTGAAATCTGTAGTATCCCCAAATTACCATTAATAAATATTATGTAAACAAATATTTATTTTCTATGCACTAGACAATAATAAAGCAATTTGTCAAATATATTCCAGGTAACAAAATGTTAGATATGTTGAGTTTATGAAACTATCACACATATTCAACTTCTAATAATATTTTACAAATTGATTTATTTTTCCATTAAATTCGCTCTTGTATTGTCAGCTTCTCATTAAACTCAATTAGATATTTGCCCAGGCTATAACTGACTATAAGGCATGCTGCCTTTCTCAAAAAAAAAAATGCTGGAAGTAGATCTTTCTCTTTGATTTTGCTTCACTATAATATATAAAAGCTTATGTTAACATTTATTAGATTCCTTCTTAAGTGGAGGAAATATTACTTTATGATTTAAAATATTAGTTTTCTCTTAAAATATTCAATCTCTGTTTTGGTCCTACTGCAGTAATTTTCTACGTAAATATTCTTCTATTTAGTCCTTTATTATTTTTTCTTTTTCATATTTGTCATGTCACTTGTCAGTATAAATGACATTAGAGGTCATATGCTTGATGCAATGGTATAACATATACTAAACAGTCCTGACAAGTATGCTGATTGATTTAATTATGAAGAATCTTACCCTCGTGTCTATAAAATCTTGAAATGCAACACAAAATTTTGCACTATTTGAAATGCTACTTCTTTATTATCCTCATGATTATGTTAATATCTTATTATGTATGTGTGTGTGCGTGTATACGTAAACACATATACACGTACACACATATACAGACTGCTACAAAAAAGTTTATTACGGGTCAGTGATAAAGAAGAAATTAGGTAAATTCTTTTAAAGATGTGCCTACTTATTAATATTCAAAATAATTATATATACCTATATGGTTGTTTTCAAAGAATATTTGAGGAACATTTGTTAATCAGAATTTTACTGTTCATTTGAAAAACAGTTTCTTAAGTCAGTCAGATGAAGTGGAGAATGACGGTTATAAAAAGTTAAATAGATGACTGTAGCACAGAACTAAGAACCTTTAATAATGTAAAGGTGCCAGAATACATGAGCATAGGATAAGGGAGATATCATTGTATATCCTGGACTCATTTGACCATAAAAGCTTTCCTCCTCAGATCAGTTGATGGGACTGACTGGTGGTCTCATGAACCACATTTAAAAATACTAACTAAAGACCTAGACTCCCCACAACCAACTGGGAGTTGATTTTATACAAACAAAACAATGAATGGATTGGTTCTCTCCTTCTCTGGTAGTAATAAATGCCTGCCTTATGGATTCACATCATCTCCATTTTTGAGATCACATTTTGCATGTGGTTCATTTCCTGATATTGCATCTCAGAAAAAAATCTAATCATTTTAGCCCTTTGAAATGTCTGTACGCCAACAATCTTATTAACTGGAGGCTGTGCTGCTGCTGGTTTTTGTTTTGTTTTGTTTGACACCACATTAAAACCCAGATAAAGATGATCCCTTACTCAGCTTGACGGACTTTCATATTAAGTAGAAAAACATTGCTCCTTAATGAAGGGTGGTTCAGAAGCTCCAGGGAATTGCAGTCTTGCACAGGGGATACAATCCTTCTGGGACATCCACTGTAAAACCTGACCATTGCAGCTTTGGAAACTGTGTTCAGAACTAAAAGGAAAGACTCACAGGCCCCGAATTTTGATGAAGTGGAGACATTTTAGAACATTTATTTGTTTCCTTTTAACTCACAGAGCAAGATATCATTCCAATAGTAAGAATAAAAAAACCAAAAAAACAAAAAAACAAAAACGACGATGCTTCTTGTTCTATGAAAAAAAGTAATATTTAGAATCTGAGTACGGAGACAGGAAGGGAAATAAGAGAACACGCATCTTACTAGGTTTTTTGGGGGGAGGGAGGAATAGATAGTAAGTTACATAATTTGTGACTTGAAGGACCCAATTTTAGGAAGATTACAGCTAAAAATCAATTAGAAGATGTTACTTGAAAAAAGGGTAACTTTCTATTGAGGGTATGAATATATGACTTCTAATCTACACCAGGACACTTTAGAGCATGAAAAGGGCAATTGAAAATAGTTAAAAAGTTAATGTTAGTATCTTTGAAAAATTTATTTGTTGACCAACAAGTCAGTTTTATTGTAATATTTTAAAAATATTTTCAAATATAAAAATATTTTACTCTGTATAGAGCTTCCGTAGATCCATGTAGATAAAAGTAAAACAAAACAAAACAAGACAAAAACCCCACAAAAACAAACTGATACGAGCTGACTATTTTTTCTTGGTACATTCATGTACTTAGCCCTATTTCTAATAATGTGTATCTGACATTTTTCAGAAGACTATGCATTTTCCTTATAGCTGTATTATATATTTAACTCTCATAAATAAAACTGCCTACATTATTCAAAATTGCATTAACCATTTTAATTTTTTAAATTTAATAGATTGCAGTAACTTTGATTTATAAAATATAAACCTATAAGCTAAGGTTCCCCATTCCTCAAATATGTCAACACTGCCCACCACCAAATTACTAAAAGTTCTTATGCTTGTCTGTTGGACCCCTCCGATACTTGCCCTCAATGTCCCACCCTGTTCGTTACTGGCAACCCCAGTTCCATTGCTAATATCCAAAAATTGGCTGGTTTTTGTCTAGTCTGTTCCTTTGTTTCTTTATATTCTACATATGAATGAGCTCATAAGGTATTTGTATTTCTCCTGACTTATTTCACTCAGCATAGTCCCCTCTAGTTCTGTCCAGGATTTTATCTTTTAAAGGGTTTTGTAGTATTCCACTGTATATACTGAATCCTGTCTATCCATTAATTGGACAATGGGCATTTAGGTCGTTTCCAATTTTTGGAAATTGTAAATAATGCTGTGATAAACATGAGGTGCACAGAGCTTTGTGAATTAGTACTTTTATGTCTTTTTGGTAAATACCCAGAAGTGGGAGGACAGGATCTTATGGGATTTTCCAGTCTCAATTTTTTGAGGAATCTCCAAGCTGCTTTCTATGAGGTTTGTATGAATTTGCATTCCCACCAACAATGCAAAAGTGTTTCCTTTTCTCAGCATCCTCACCATCATTTGTTTCCAGGCTTTTAAATATTAACCAATCTAACAGGCGTAAAGTGATATCTCATTGTTGTTTTGATTTGTATTTCCCTAACAAGTGATTAAGAACAACTTTCACATGCCTGTTGGCTATCTGTATATCTTCTTGGAGGAAATGTCTATCCAATTCTGCCATGTTTTGATTGGGGCAATAACCATTTTATGTTAGTAAATAAAAGTTAACATTTTCAAGTGTCTATAGAACTTAATGTTTTCAATTCACATATATCCCCATTTAAGGACTAAAATAACTGGTAAATCCAGAACAAATTTGCTAAATGAAAGGTATTCTTCATTCTTTTTTGCTTTTTAAAAAGGAGAGGTACAAGCATAAAGTTGAGAGGCAGGAAGGAACAGGAGTAGAAAGAAGCATTTTATTTTATTTAGTTGTTCATCATGATTGTTCCCCCAAACCCCAGGTCATGAACGTGGGTCCTGGGATGTATGTAAACCATGAAGTCAGAGACTGTGGACTTAATTACTAAGCCACAGGGGTGCTCCTATTATTTAAGTTCAAATATTTCATAGGAACTATCTTTGTGTATCTGTTCATAACAGTATTCTTCCACAAATATTTAGGTGATAGGAGCTCATGATTGGTAGATTATCACAGCATGTTTGGACACAATTATGACTTATATGTGAGTCATAACTAATATCCAAGTAGATATCTGCTCCATGAAGCTTTTTAATTTAATAAATGTTTTACCATGACACTATGCCCCATCAAGAACTAATGTACTGCAAAATACTTTTATTTTCAACATTTTTTAAAGATGCAAAAGCATTTACGATAGTATTAAAATAATATTTCACTTTATGAGCATGAAATCTAAAAGTTTTTACCTCAGGGATGATGCTTTGGTGGGACCGAGGATGGGGTCATGCCAAACAATCTTCTAAGTGAGGTAACAGATTAATAGCTACTGCTTCTTATTCTTTTTTTTTTTTTCTCTAAATACATGCATAAGAAAATTCATAATAAAAACTAAGCTAAATTAGCTTGGAAGGAGTCATTTAAACTAAATGAAATGTTATGTTTCACAGAGTGATATAAAAATGTTTTTGCAACAACCCATGCTAAGATATCATTTCTTAGCACAATTTTCTCAAAATAAACAGCTAAATCTTGAAGTAGATGCTGATGCTCTTACAGAAAATGTTTTCTGAATTTTGAATGATTAGTGTTATCATGCCTTACAGTAGTAGATGCTAAATATTGACAATTTTGTACAAGTTTCAAACTGTTGCTTACTTTGAGAAACAAAAATTCAATATTTACTTTTTTGTTGAACATGTATTTTCATGTTTTTTTTAAGCAATAAGCTTTCAAAATGATTTACTGTGCATTAAAATCATTACCAAAAATGAAACTAATAGTTACAGAATTTTAACTATAATAAACATAAATGATAAAATCATTGAAGCAAAAATTTTCAGTCTACATGGCAAGACTACTCACACTTGATTCTTCACATACCCCCAACATGATTTCCCACTGAACTGGGTCACTGAAGCTCTGGCTTCTTAGTGGACCTCACAGCTTCAAGACCCAAGAATAGGAGGACTGGCCAATGACAATAAACAGGCGGTAAAGGCAACATCTTCTCTACCACCCTTGGCCTCGAAGAAGTTGCCATCCCTAGTCACGCTTCTCTGCGCTCACGGCCTGTTAGCAGTGAGTGTTCCCATGCTGTCATTGACGGGGGATGGGGGTGCCGTTATATTGCATCTGGGAAGAATTTGGAATAATAAATCTGGAAATACAAAATGTAAGCCTATCAAATCCTAGTTTAATGCTTCATTGAAACATGAGAAACTCAGAACAACGCTAAAGTGGTGGGATGCCGGGAAAACAGGTAGAAACTGCAAGTATCCTGGCAAACCAGGACTTAGGATCAACATATATGTATGGGAAAGACTTGGGCAGAGGATTAAGGAAGCCTAGAAATAGGGTGATGGTCTGCAGACCATATGGCCTCTTTTATGAGTTCTTGGTCTCAGATAAGCAATATTTTAAAGGGTCAGCATCTAAAATTGATGACTTTCCCATTAAACAAAGTCCTGCTTCTCTTGATAAACTGGAAGACCCAGCAATACTGGGTCTTATTCCAAGAGAACAAGAAGTGATAGCCAAGAAAACTATCATCTGCTTCTCACTAGGGCCAATAATCATGGAAGAGAGCTTAATTCTTCATGGAAGAGAAGAACATTATATGTTCTATAATGCCTAACGAACCTCTGCTCCAAACTCCCTGCAGAGTTTGTGCCATTCTTTTGTTCTTTGTATAGTAAGGCGATTCATACACTGTGGATAAGAGGAACTGAGAATTATACTGACTCCCACCAGGAGGCAGTCTCTTGGTTTCATTAAAAACTATGTATCTAGGATTTTCCAATGTTTTCTCTCCAGCCCCTCTCAAGGTCTCAAGCTGTGGTTACACTAACCAAGGGGACCAAGGCATGGATAGGTACAAAATGGTACCACACATGGTTTGGGTGTTTAGCAGTGGTCATTATTATTCTCAAAATGCAATGCCCAGTAGGTAAGGGCTGGTGGCTTAGGAGTCAGACACTGAATTCCAACCATGCTTCCATTGCTTTGGTGACTCTCCAAGTCTCAATTTCCTTATCCCCCACACTAAGAATGTTCATTTCTTCACAGTACTGTTATAAAGATTAAATGTAATACTATACACCAATAGTTTTTGAGAGGTTTCAAGTTTCCAGGATCTGCTCTAAATATTATAAAATAATTTCAATGCTTCCTACCAACATACTACCAATTTTATTTTAATGAAATAGTTTTTAATTGTTATTTAAATTTTAGGTTATGTATAATAATTATAGTGACCACAGGTGATTATTTGCAGTTGTATGTATGTATGTATGTATGTATGTATGTGTATGCATGCATGCATGCATGCATGCATGCATGTAGCAAAATAAGCAGGTTTACTGAAGCAAAGCACACCCTCAGAGATGAGGGTGGTTTGGACTCCAGAGATCGAACAACAGCCTACAGCTGCAATGTTGTTAAGCTACAAATAGCATGTTGATTTTAAGTAACATAGAAGGGTGTGCCATTGTGGCTCAAGCGGCTGAGATTCTGGCGTGTGAAAATGATTTTCTCCATAGGAAAACCCAAATCCCATTAAACTGTATTCATCTCTGTGCTATCAAAACATGCAGAGAGCAAGACCTGACTAAAGCTTTTCTAAAACATCCAAGAAGAGAAACATGAAGATTTTACCAGATACTGTACACTCAGATATATTATTCCCTCAAATTCTAATGAGCTTCCCATGAGAAATTAATGTGATGGGTGATGTGGCACGATTAGGATATAAAACCAAATCATATTCATCTTTACATAACTCAAAAGGGCTTAGCGATCCGCATCCTTTTCCATGAAGATAAAAATGCATATTGTCTCTTTTGGGTGTTCTTAGTTATATATCCATTTTTGAAAAGCTTTTATGTAATTTCTAAATTTAGCCCCTACTTCCTTTTTATTATACCATCTGAGTTACAGTCTGTCTCTGATAACATTCTGATCTTCACTTCAAGGACTCTATATAGAAACAGACTTGCACAAGGAAGATAACCTTTCATTAACCTCCTCTATTCTTGTGGGCAGTTCAATATAACTAATTCTTTTCCCTCCTACTGCTCCTATGGGCACCATCTACACAGCTCTTAAATAGTCTTAATATTTCATTTACCTGGTGGTAGTAACTCTTAGCCTTTCTAGGGTTGGCATGCCTTTCAATAAAGTGATCTCTTGCTAGGAAAATATTAGTTTAAGGGAGAAATTCATGTCTTTTAACTGAAGGCAAAGATTGAGGGCAGAGGCAATAAAAGATACAGTAAAGAGCTATTGTGTGAAATGAAGTTAAAAACAACAGTGTACATACAGATAGAAATTTTGGAATCATCTATCTGGGTTAATTATCATTCTATGACAATGTTCTTTTTTTCATCCATTAATATCAAATTTAAGCATTTATTTGGATATTTGAAATATTTGGTATGAAAGGAAAATTTCAAGGAATTATATTCAGAATTTCAAGCAGAAAAAACTTGTATGTGCAGTTTTCGTAAAACATTCATTGGGCACTGAGCTATGTATTGCCTGGTACTGCTTCATATCTGTATGTACAGAATTTCCAACAGTCAAATATTTCTTATTGTCTAGTACACAGTGGTAGATCTATTTAATAAACATTTCCATGTTAGAATTGAATTGTCTTCTTTTCTGATATATTTGTCAATAAATGTGATCTAACAAGACTGGGAATAAAAAAGAATCATGAGTAGTGCTGGACAGAGGAAGCAGGAAGCTGGGAGACCTGGAGGTTGAGAGACCAGGCTGGTCTAGTCTCTTAACCTCGGAAGTACCGACTCCTGTCAATGGGGATGGCTGAGAAGCCTTTCCCTTATGATTACACCAACAAACACGAGCTGGGGTGAAATTAAGATATTTAACCAGTGATATGGAATGGTCGCTGGCCTAACAGAATAAAGCAGGGCCCTGAACTCTCTTTGTTGTGCGTCCCTCACATCAGTCTTTTAGCTGCTGGACTGAAAAATGGTAGGGAGTATCCCAGGGTAGGACCATGGCCACTAGGGTCACTCAAGAAACTTGGGGAAGTTGCTATAATTGTGTTATCACTGGGTCACGGCTGAATACCAATTCAGCTTGTAATAACATAGTTGCTATTTTATTCAAAATGTGTTCAAATCATCCAATGTGTTTAATAACTGAAAAACGTGTCTTTATTTTACTCAAAAGCTATTCTTATCTGATAGCATAAGACTGCTTACAGAGCTTACAATAAAATGAAAACAGAAATTCCCACCAACACGAAAGATAATGTATCTTTTAGACTCTGCTCATCCCCATACTTCTAATTCACCATTTGTTGAGGTAGCCAGTCTGTAACTCCTGGCTTCTCCACCACATTAATTCGTCTTGCCATAAGGAGCCCACACTGTGGCTGTTTGCTGCTTTGCTCAATAAATAAAGTATAAAGGTCAACAGCAAATCTAAGTACTTTCTTGGTTTTACAGATGAGAAGAAGTGTTATTTGGGGTTCATAATAAAATCCCCTGTGGCATGCAAGAGCAGAAATGGTCCTGTCTAGCAGCTTGAGCCCCCCGGACACAGCTGCAGCTAAGGCACTCCAGCAGCCTTGCAGGCCAAGAGGATGACACCAAGAACAGCGCTAATGTAACTCCTGCGTCATGTGGTACTTGGCTGAACACTAGAACACCTGGGGAGTTTTAAAAAATACTCATGTTTAGATGCTAGATTTGTAAATGTGATTTAAGCGGTCTGGGAAGTGGCCCAGGTTTTGAAACGCTCCCTAGATGTTCTAATGGACAGCCAGAGTTGAGGAAGAAACACTGGTGGAGACGTCTGTCTCTAGGGCGGGATGGAGGGGAGCGACACAGAACCCCTCAGGGGTACAGGAAGAAACAATCAAAACCTGTGTGCTTAACCTGAAAAGGAAAGAAAGCTCCTAAATTTTACTATGCTTGATGACTGGAACAGCCATGGCACCGTCGGCTGGCTGACAGCCTGGCATGGGGTCCAGGAATCCTGAGGGAAAGGAGGGTGGTAGCTGAGGAGGCCTCATCCTTTCCTTCGTGTCAGGTGTATTGCTTGCACACTTCAACTAACGCATCCCTAGTTGGGTAATTTAAAGATTCTATCATCTTTAAAATCAAATACTGACAACAGCTGATAATGAGAAGGGCCATAATCCAGAAAACACTTTGAGTCAGGAGAGGTTTGCCAATTATGTAATGGCACACTATTTACAAGGACTGTATAACTTGAAGAAGAGCGGCACATTTTTCCTTTACAAAATGACAAGTGCTCCTAATATGCTGATCTTTTTCATCAAGACAAGGGGCTGAAGGTGCTGTCTCCTTAGCAGATATTTTTATAAAAATAAACATATTTAATCAATCTTTTCAAGGCCAGAGACCATCCAACACAGAGTGATAAGGAAATTGCTAGGAAACGTGTACTGTGGAAAGAGCACTTTGAAAGGGATATGTGGAACTGTTTCCATCGTGATATGACTTTGCTGTTGACACCAATGTAAGGTGTAACACTAGGGGAGAATGTTTTTAAATAGAAACTGAAAGACGAAGAGAAAACCATTTACAGAAAGACTGTCAATGGGGTTTTAACCTACTGGTTAAAGATGAAGACTGTAACTAACAGCTTTCAATTAGTTGAAAGAACAGCTGACTGACAGCTGAAAAGATGGAAATCAACCAGAAAAATTTCAATTACAATTTTTTTTATTACTGGCGAATGGGATTAAAAATGAGCATTATTGCTTAGTAGGCACAGCCAACGATGTGGTTCCTTCTACTTACAGTTATATATCTTGCATAATCGTTTCATTTGAGACACTGAAAATAAGTACTGAATTAAACAGAATTTAGAATCAGATCACTGAATCCATCACACTAAAAAACAAACCCCAAACATTAAAATGGTTTCTATCAAAAATTTTATCAAATACAATTTCTGTAAAAGCTAAAATAATTTTTATCAATGAAGTGAATAATTGAGAGAGTGTGGAACATACTCTGTCAGCACATTACACTGTGTATTCGGTTGTTTACCCCAAAGTCAGCTGTGCAGTGAGGAGAGAAGCTGGTATTATATACTGTAGACACGGCTTGTTGCTGAGTTGGTAGTATGAAGAGGGAGGTGACAAAAAAGTCGGACTTCTGTCCTAAAGAGAGATATGAAGACCCTTCTGGAACTCCACTAAAGACTGGTTAAGAGATCAAGTATAATTACCTCAGCAGGCAAGTATACACTTCACCCCTTCAAAGAAATAGAAAGAATTTTATCCCATATTTTTATTCTCTCTGTGTCTCATACTATGGTTTTATATCGTGGGTACAGAAGAGATGCTGTTGACAAAAGTCAATTATTTTTTGGTGAAAAAAAAAAGGTACCTTCTCAGCAGTAAATCTGTAGGACATACTTCTGCTCCTATAGCATAAAATCACCATTCTAATCATTGACAGTGTATTCTGATATCATATCTACAATAGCCAGGGAAGGAGGAAAAAACTGCTAATTAGTATCCTTGAATTGTTCTGTTAAATGTAAAAATAAAAAGTGTTCTATGCCCTGGAAGACAACTACTTTGAATATGTTAGAAATGTTTCACACTTATGTATTAATATTTGGTTTAGTTGCTACAACCACACTAATCATCCTTATCTTAATATTATTGTGTCTGTAAAAATATTTCTGGAATAGAATGGGAACTATCTTATATGATCATACAAACAGTGCTACTGCTTTTGTGAAATCTTACACTTAAAAACAAATCTTGAAATAAAAAGATTAACTGCAGGCAATGAGTACGCATGAATATTTTAATACAGTCACCTACTGCTTCTTTGGTTCCCTTATAGCTCAATGTCTCACGTGATCTAAACTCATGTACCCCTCTCACCATCTGTCCTCTCAGAATCATTAACCAGCAGGAGAATCCGCCACTGGCTCCTGATGGCATTTCTTTCACCTGAGGCGCCAATGCTTTGGGTAACTGAGGATATATAGCACATGTAGGTCGAAGTATCCTTTGCAGAGATTTAAATCCACACCACTAGCATTTAGAACACGTGCCTTTTCCCCAACTCCTGCTTCCACTGTTCTATTTTTCAACATGGGGCACGGAATCTACGTTTTAGTAAGGCAAACATCTCACGCTTCTTAATGTTCTTCCTGCTGTATCCATCACATAAACTCTTCTCTACATCCTGTCTGAAGTGTCCCTTGCCCTCTGCTTGCTGATTCATAAAGGAGAGGAGTTAGAAAAATGAAGAAAGCAAATCCAAGCCACAAGGACACTTAACTTCTCTTTAAACCCAGGTGTCCCATAGCAAAACTCTCGCTCCAACTGTCCACAACATTACTTGGTTTGGAAGTCAGCATAATAGAATAAACCTCCAGCCACACATGCTACAGAACTATATAGACCGCGCTGAGGGGCTGCTCTAAGGACTGGAAGAAATGGATGTGGTTCATCTGAAAGAGGATTCGGGCAGGAAAAGCCTTAGGTCCAGATAAATGCTAACAAAATATGTTATCTGGGTAGATGAGAAAACACAAGCTCCATAAAGTTAACATTAAAATGTCTATTTAGAAAAGTACCAAGGAAATCCCCAAAGACAACACCTTGGAAATACCCAAGTCTATGATGACAGTTATCACCTGTCCCCCTTTCTTGGCAAGCTTAACAGAATGTGCATTCCCAGTCCTTCAAGATTGTTTTCCCTTCGATAATTCCTCCCCTCGTTTATCGGTTATGATGTGTGAAACATTTAAATATCTAAGCACCTACTTTGTACAGCACTGAGATAGGAACTGTAGGAGATACGAAAATGCAAAGCGTTAGAAAGAGAATTACAAAGATATAATAAAAGAAACCTGGAGAAGAATGCAGAAGGGTTCATTCAGCAGTACCCGCTCCCGCAAATGAACATACCAGATACAAGCACATCCTTCTGGGAGCTCTCTACACGTCTCTCACCACACTTAAACCTGTGATGCCTCGGAGGTCACCTTCTACAGTCATCAGCTTACTTACTTGCCCAAGTACCTAAGGGGGCAGTGGATCTGAAAACCTGCCCACAGGCTATGGCCAAGCATACAGTGCCACGGACAGGAAGGCCTTTTCCATTTCTCAGGAACGTATTGCACAGATAAGGGCAGGAAAGGCACCTACTGTACCACTCCATAGAGATTTCTCTTCTTTGCCCCTGAGTACCATTATAGCATGCAGTGAACAATAGCTAATTACATACTGTCATGTGCTGTTCCTCCTTATTTTATGTTTTTAAATATCATGGCCCTAGCTTGTCTTTCCCGGAGGAACAGTAGCATGCCTCTCCCTTGGGTGATTCAATTCCCTACAGAAGCTCTTTAGTTCTGAATGTCTATGCTTCAGGTACTTAAAGTACAAACTAAACAACTAGGGACTTGGTGCTCAGCCACTTTAGGGTAATGACAATTCCCTAGGGTTCACGGTAAAAATTTCTCTTGCTTTCTGGGGTTATCTGTTTCAGACCTTTTATGTTTAGACATGTAGAAACATGAAGCCATTCTTGAAAAGATACACATATAATTAGAAATTTGGTGGTGGGCGTGATGTGTTTCTATTATTTAATGAAGAATGAACTTGTATGCCTAAAATTTTTATCAGTTACCTTAATTTGAAAAATATATAAACGTATACCCTGGGTTGAACATTTAGTTTCTACTACCTCAGATGCTCCTGTTAAAGAAACACTGGAAGTTGAGAAAGATTTTCTGAGAATAGTTTTCCAATGATAAAACAATGGCTGGAGAGTTCGGAAGCCAGCAAGCTCACTTTTCCTCTTTAGGCAATGAATCTGGTCATCACACACTTATTTTTAATCCTCTATTCTTTCACTAAGGAGGCAATTTGCTCAGAAGGCAAAATGCAGATGTTTTATGTAAATCCTACACTTGCCACTCTTGTAGGAGTAAACTCTACACAAGAAGAGGCTGATCTAACCGTTAAAGTATGAGAGTTGGCTGTTGCAGAAAAAAAAAAGGTTTTCTTCCAACTTTTAGGCAAAGAGTCTCCAAAATTCCTCGTCTGATAAAATTAAAGCCACATGGAAAATGGTGTTGATCTGAGGTGTTTTTTTTTTTCACACAGAGAAAAATATTTTAAAATATGTAATAATACATTTAGAACTCGGGTATTATCATGTTTTAAAGTTGGGTGTCGAAAGCCTCACAGTATTAAAACAGAAAATAACAATACTTGCACACTAGTGAATTTGTGTCACACTGCAACTACACACGTGCACCTGCTGGAAGAGTGGGAACAATGCGAGATTTCTGTCTAAGCCTTTAAATGCATAGCACGTGGCTTCAGCTGTGCTATTTCCCACAATCATTTTTAGGAAACACTAACTACTGAGTGGTAAATAATGACACACACTATGAACAGTTAAACGAAAATTTATTTAGGTTTGTGATTCTCAGCAGACATGATTTTTATACCTTTAGGCTGCCTATAATTGAGATTCCATGTTTTGGATGGTCTTTAACAAAGAATTTTTTTAAACTAAGGACTCCTCTTTCAAATACATTATGACTCTCTTCTCTACACAGTGTGTAGAGATCTGCAAAGATATTAGCCAAATGCAATGCACCATATTTTTTTAACTGGTTGATTTTAGAAAGAACTACAAGTCTTACTTGGCAAAAACAGCCAGGCCCATATTTGTTTAAAATGCCCGGAGGCCATCTGATTTCTGTCATATGCTAGCAAGGTAAGTCTGCAAGTACCGGAAAGGTAGTGAGTTCTGACATTTGGCAGGAATAGTCTTTAAAAGGGACAAAACCCACACTTCACTTCCAAAATGCTTTTCCCTACTTTCTTTTATTTTTTAAACCTGACTAGGGAGATGGGAATAGTGAAGATCTATTTCAGGTCTTTGAATTGATTTGAGTTTTAAGAGAACTACACAGGAAACTTCTGTTATGATATTGGTTATTTGAGAATTTTCAACTTCAGATTAGAATGATAACACATTACTGGGTGATGTAGTTATTTTTTTTCAGTTGTTAAATAATGATAACACTCCTACCAAAAGGAAAAACAAACAACAACGCAATTACACACTTTCAGACTAGAAGTGACTATTTAGGAGATCACATCTTGCAAATCATTAAAGTACTGGAATAGCAGTATAACAGTAGACATAACCATACATAATAAGTACGTATCATACATAGTTGGAAAATAAAATAGTTACTTTTGAACACTTGTTATGTGCTAGGCAGGAACAGATCTAAACACTTTTAAGGCATACACATTTATCTTTACAAAAACCACAGAAGGTAGATACTGTTTTTAGTTCCTTATGGTGGGGGGTGAGGGAGAAGGGGGGGAGAGGGCAGGGTTTTGAGAATCTACCTAGTAAGGCTCGCTCCAAAATGTCCACATGAATAAATGTCTGCATGAATGATAAACTAATAATGGAGGGCCATGTGAAAGTTACCTGTCTACACATTAAAAAAGAAGCTGAAGAAAGTAATTCTGTTACTGGTATAAAGGGCATGTTTCCAAAGTGATTGCAAAATAGACTTCCTAGTAAGATCATTCCAAGACATTAGAAGAAAAAAATTCAAGATATGAATATTCTGTATTATAAACATTATGGTCACAACAACCAAACTTAAGTACTCTATTTGGGGAAAGTGCTGAAGATATGTGAGTGCATGGAAACCGCCAGGTGGAGTAAATTAGACCAGCAAACCTTTCCCCACATTTTCCCTCCAGAAACCCTCATTTTCTGATCACCACTGTTAGACGCCCCTCAGAGCTATGAAAGCTCTCTCTTCTAACTCTAAGAAAATCCCTATCTTTTCAGGTGTTCCTTGATTATACTACTTAGTTGAATTCTTGAAATTAGGGGAAATTTTAAAAAATGGTAGAATTTCTTTTGTTAATAGTGCTTACTTCTGGAAAATAACGAGGCTGTTTGCAGAGAACACATATTGTTTAGGCAGTGTTCTGTTTGAAACAATGTTTCAGTCACACCCTGGTGGCTCTGCTGGGGTATGAACCATGTGGAGCCCAAGGAGCAGGGTTCACAGCCCTAAAGGGGAGAGGAAACAATCCTTAAACAAATGGAAACAATTCCTTAAACAAAAGGAAACAATCCCTTAAAAATGTTTCCTCACTTCCTTCTCTCCCTTCCTTTCTTAGTAAAAAAAAAAAAAAAGTTTAATTCTTTAAAATTGTATACCCATCCTACCCATCCTCTAGGCAGAAAAACTTAGTCAAGGGGGAAAATATCTCCTTGGCCTCAGTCTTCTCCACAGTAATTATCAATGGCAGAAGACAATGGAGCAATGCCTATAAAATAAAGAGGAAACTCAACCAATAGTCTTAACAGACAAGAAGGTATATACCTATCAGCCAAACTTGAAATAATAAAAGTAAAGCTACAAGATGTTTAAACTCAGTCAACTTGTGGGTAAGAACTTGTAGTAAATACTGTATGTATTAAGCCTACAATTTAAATTAAATTATGAACATAATATGAATATATTCATCATGACATTGTAAAAACATTATGTAACCATCACATATTCAAAGGTGGTGAAAGAGAGAGAGGACATAAAGTTTTCTAATTTCCTCTCTTTCACAGCTAGTAAAGAGATGTGGCCTATATTAAATGTACAGTTTTAAAAACTCACTTTCAAAATTAAATTATTTTCTATAATCCTCCAGTTTTAGTTGTGAGAGGAACTGCAATTTCCTTTTAAAGAAACGTTTATCTAAAATTCAGTGACTTTTTGGTCAGTGTCTCTGACTATAGTTTCTAAGTTCAAGTAAAATTAAGTTATATAATTAAATATATACAATTTACATCGAAAGATAAGTTAAGCAGGCTTGCCCTAGTATCTGGAATGATGCTCCCTAATGCTGATGGCAGGCTTCAAAGAGTTATTTCTTTTTATGACTGACCACAAAAAAAAAAAAAAAAAATCAGTGTATCACTTTTCAAAAGAAGGAATAAAATCATCCAAAAAACAATCGGAATGACTTCTAAATATATTGACATGAAAGATGTTAAAAATAAAATATTGGAACTAAAAGGTAGGTTGTAAGACACTAAAGCACCATTTTTTCATGTCAAAAATCTACATGGATAAAATAAATTTCCCAAAGAAATATAGCAAAATGTTACAATATGCACATACACGCCCCCAAGATATTGGGGTAATCCTAATTTTATAATGGAACTTTACTAGCATATTCTAATTTGTCTAAAAGAACACATTATTCATGCAACTTAATGTAGATAAATGTACACACTAAGAAATAGAACGGCATTTGCAGTGGGGTACAGCTAAGATTTTTAATGGGAATACTGTAAAGAAGAGGATTTCTAAATAGCATTTGTGACTCTAATGAGAAAAAAATCCTATTGTGAAAGAAAACTTAATTTCTGAGAGATGACTTTTCACAAGAGATGTATGGGCTGAAATTATATGATCCCCTCTTTATAATGATCTTATTTGGGGTTCATACTTGACTGGCGGAAAATGCCGTTTTCCTTTCCTTGCTGTCTTGAATTTCCATTTCTAGTCCTCAGGCTCTGCTCTCTAGGCCTCTTTCCACCTCCATCCAGGCCTTCTGGTATGGACAGCACTACCATATATACAAGTGATGATGAAAGCATACTTAAACCCAGAAACCCAGACAGACGTCAGACTGGATCAAAGAAGACTACAAGACCTGACTAAGAGTCTCAATTTTTATGGTAAAATCAGATGATCATTCCAACATTGTTTTATTTCAGAAAACCTTTCAGTATCTTATTTGGGACTGAAAGAATTAAAAAAGAATGGGTAGGATAATTTCTGAATGGAATGAAATCTGCTCTCCATAAACCATTCCATTTCTCAAATTTACCCAGAAGTATGAGCTAGTGCCCAGAGTTCTGGCTGAGCATACTGAGAAAGCAGGGTGAGGAATCTGACATGTTCAAATTATAGCCTTCAATACTCAGGCCAAACTCTACTTAGGATTCCTCATTTGAATTTTATTTTAAATACAGGTTTACCAAAAAAGGTCATGTTTCACTTTCCAGCTTGAGCTGACCCACGGTTACTGAAATCATCCTGGAACTGCCAGTGATTAGCAGAGGACTCACGTGATGCCTCGCCTGAAGCATCATGTGCGCTACAAGTGAGACACAAGGCTCCATGGATTTGAGAGAACCACGGGCAGAGGTACGGTTCTAGTGGCTAGGGGTGCTTTAACTTTACTTGGAAGAAACATCTGATTAGGTTTAGGGGTGGCAAACTTTTCCATTTAAAAGAAAATACCATACTCTGCTCAGTGGGTTAAAAACCTGAATATTATTCTCGCCTTTCTGATTAGAGTGAGAGAGCTGAAAAATCCATAAAACAATGTATTTCAATCAGAATACTAATCAATAGGTGCCCTCTCCAGTATTTTAGCATTCCTGTGCCCAACTTAGGATGAGAGAGAAGTATGTTTACGCTGCTAAGATTTCTGACAAGGCCAACTTCAACTTTTGACTATTTTATTTCTTCACCAGCATGTGGAGAGTATAACCTTTGCAAATGACTCCATGATTCATTTTTAATTCATTTTTCCTGTCTGAGAACCTGGACATTTTTCTCTGCAAATGCTCAAGAAGTACATGTTTCATTTTTTAAGAAAATGTTAAGAGTTCTTCCTCTCTCATTTTGGATGCATAGTGTACTCAGTAAATGAACAATGATTTTTTTAAAAAAAGATCTATAGTCTGGTGATATGAAAGAATTCATGAACTTCTAAATAGAACATTTCCTCCTTTGAAAAAAAGAATGGATAGTAGGTACATGCTATTATTTCTGTTCTTTCTTGAACTGGGTGTTTGCTATAGAGGTATGCATTTTATTATTATTTATATTAGATGAACATGTGTTCACATATGCATATCACATATGAATCAAATATTTTAAAACAAAAAAGGAAAACCCTGAATGGGTGAATGATGAGTCTGCCATTATTAATGTTAATTAGAGTCTAGGCCATGTCAATGTATCTGTTTCAGAGGAGGGGAGAGAGAAAAATTACTCATGGACCGTGAGTTGGCAGGGGCAGTTGCTTTAACTTTGAGCTCAAGGTCAGAATTCAGACTCTTCCTTGCCTTCAAGGACAGCACTGGAAGGAGAGGAAGAAGCCAGGTGGCAGGTGGGGAAAACAGGTCAAATGTGGCACTACAAAGGAGCATCAACTGTCCTCTGAGGAAAGATGAGGGGGCAGGAATAGAACTCTCCATGCAGGGTTATGGAACTCCATCCTGCTGTATGCGCACCGAGACGTTATACTCCATGCATTCATGTTTCATAAACACTCGCCTCAAATGAATTGAGGTATGTGTACATGCATGCATGTACATGCACACATATGTATGCACACACACTCACAGATCCAATATTTTCTGCCCTTATGGAAATTTATGCTGACCTGTAAAAGAAAAAAAAAAATCTCTGTACACATAACACATATATTAGAAAATCTGCCTTTACTGCTCTGTGGTGGGAGACTGGCATTAAAAATAGACATTGGAAGCATTTAAATAAAAAAATTATCTAGAATCTCACAGTGGAGTCAAATTTTACATTGACATTTCCTGCAAAAGCACATAGGAGGGGGAAAAAAACCCAAGCTTTTGGCATATATTTAAACAGCATGGCCATAGAGAAATGATTGGCAATGGAACAATCATCATTCTGCAATTTTCACACAATAAATTGGGAAAAATCACTGCAATTTGGTATAAATGTTCCTTTCAGGTATATTTCTCAGAGTAGGCATTATATTTTATTCTAATGTTCTTTTTCCCCTGTCTCCAACTTAACTGCATTCTAGAATTTTTTAAAAAAGGAATCTACAATAATCATTCATTAATTTAGATGTGTCAAGGGTTGTACCCAATTATGAATAATTAAATACATAAATAAGTGAAACAAACCTTATGTAAATAATGTTAAATTTTTAAAAGACAGTTTGACAATGGTAAAATTCTCTGACATATGATCTTTACATGTATGACTCTGACTAGGTACCATCTTTAACACTGAAATTTTATTTTTTTTAAACAAAAACTGATTCAAAACTAAATTGTTAGTAGTGGTACTCAGTGGTTTCTTGGTAAAGGAGAGAATTCCATTCTACGTTTTAAAGTGAGTGTCTTCCATTGCCCCAAATCATGGCATGAGCTATGTTATTCAGGGAAAGTCTGCATAATACATGCAAAATCATTAAAACTGAGAGCAGTCTTTTTACTCATCTGTGGATATATAGTGTAGAAATCACACTATGATTATCCGACTTGGGAGTTTCATTTTCAATAAGTCAACTTTCCCTTGGGAACTTCTAGGCCACAAGAAATAGTACTAAATTGAACTCCGTGACTATCTTTCCCCCACAGACAGATGTCATCACAATTCAACAAGAGAGCTGTGACATCACCCGTCACTTCTTTGGCTTTCTTCGTAAGACATCTAATGTCTTCTGTTAGCACTGCAGTTGGATGGAAACTACAATCTAGACTCTAGTGCTCTAATCGTGGTGAGGAAAGCTGATTGAAACCATCAAATGAATTCTGTCTTTACGGCTTAATCAACCCAGAAGTACAGTGTGAGCCCAGGAGCACACACTTCACAAACATTCCTCCTCTAAAGAAATGGCCCTAGTTTTCATCAGACCTAGTTTAGACATGCTATTTATTGGAATGTAGGAAGAAACTAGATTAATATTTGAGGATGAGAACAAACTTGCTTGGAAAATAAAAGAGTTTTTTCTTAATTCTGATTTTCATTTACTACGTTTTGGAGATACTTTAAGACTGTCTGAAGAGACCGTATGGGCCAAACAATCAGAGCTGGCTCTGGGGCTCCTGGTTGCTGTGATAGGTAGATGTATCTTTTTCAAGCTCTAACGGATGTGTGTACATTCTGCCTAGATTTCTGTATGTAATCCAATGCACAAATATCCACTATAGAAAAATCAACTGACCCACGATTTCTATTCTAGCAATGTCAGTAAAAAAGCTGCCAAACTCATTCAAACTCCCATGGTAGATATTATATGAAATACACACAGACTTAGGTGCCATTTCAATATCCTAAAATATACCAATATGAGCAAAAGAAATAATAAAATTATAAAATATATTTTTAAAAAACTGCCAAACTGTATTCTCATTCCCTCCAATTTGCATCCCTCCAGCCCTACTGAAAGAACTCAAATGACAGAACTTGAAGTCCTTATGCTTAAAGCTTTTCTTATGGATATCCATAGAAAAGAAGCAAAAGTAAAAATAAACAAAGAATAAGGTATGCACAATCTGATATTTATTTACTGCTTTTTTAATAATACAATTTGAAAGACTTAAAATTGGATTTTACTAAGGTTAGATATCTTTACCTAAGATCACTGTGCCTTGCCCTTAAACATTCATGTGGTAGTGAAACAAAATGTAATCACCTTCCTGATCCTCTCTTTGTTTGTCTTTCTCTTGAAGAAAGTGAGGGTGTAATCCATAGAGTTATCGGAAGGAAGAGGGATTCAGGCAGACACAGAAGCCCTGGGCTTCTGGAACAGAATGGAGGCTGGCAGTAATGCTAGGAGCTAATCTGATTTGCTGGGAATTCAGGGTCCTTTGAAAGTTATTTCTTTATTCCTTTCACGAAGTCCACCAAAGTTACTATCAAATAAATGAGTGATTATTTTGTTGCTTACTAACAGTACCAGCTATACATCCTGCTATACATGAATTAGGAGAGGTACTTTGACAGAAGCACAGGTGGGGGGAGATGCAAACTTTATGAGATAGTAGATTATGGGCACATTTACCTTATAAAGTCAGAGGAAAATTACCTTAGGTAAACCATTCACTGTAGAATTGGTGGAGTAAGAGGAAGTTTGGGGGAGCACAAAGCTTTGTTTGGAAATATAACAAACACATCAACATGGGGGCAAGTGGGGTAATTTCTTTATGGTACAATCTGAGCAACTGCCCCTGGATATGTTTTCTGCTTGGAGTCATGTCATGATTTATTCCTTAGACTTACGCCACCCAAAATTCTTTCCTTCCATTTGCAGCTGCAGTTCCATCTCAGGACATTTAGTTGAGGGCTCCAGACTAATGGATTTTATTACCATACCAGGACTTCCAGAAAATTCCGGAAATGACCACATTCCACCATTTTGGCAGAATCCAAATGGTGTCCAATTACTCTTTGGCCACCTGCCAGGGTATGAACCTCAGGTTCCCATGACACCCTGCTCCCTAGCAGGTTAGAGTGTACCAAATGACCTGCTTAATCCTTCAGTTGGCAGAAGATGATGAAAAGTACCTAAGGTTTCACCTCTAAAATGATGATTCAGGCACTCCCTGGTGGAGTAGTGGTTTGGTCGGTCAATGCTGGCTGAGAGTGCAGTCCACATACATCCTAAAGACCCAAGTAATGTGTCCCAGGACCAGGGTGAACAACCAAGTTGAACAAATCAATAATATAAAATGCTTCTTCCTCCTCACTTCCTGCCTACTCTCCTTTATTCCTTCCCACACCTGTCCTTTAAAAAAAAAAAAAGTGACTCTACTCCTAGTCAAGAGGACAAGAACAAAGCAAACTGGAAGAGGTAGTGAATGAGTTCCTCATCCTCTTTCTTCCTCAACAATTCATTCATTCTGATCTGTCCCCAATTTAAATAAAGTCTGGGGGTGGGAAATAAATCCATTCAACTGACTGAATGTTTATATTATTCTCTGTATTATTTCTCCCAGAAACATGTATGTTTAAACTAAAAACAAATGGCACAAGAATAAAAACATCATCAGAATAAATTGTGATTAGTAGATTTCAGGCTTTCCATGGGTTGCTAAGTGTTAGATGAATTCCTAATAATCAGAAAGTCTTAAATTTATAGAGAGAAATTAAAAATTGAAGATGAGGATTTTCATTTCAATGTACCAACTGTTCTCCATGTGCTCGTAGGCAAGTCATTTAGCATTTCTGAATCTATTGTTAATGTAAAAAAAAAAAAATTTTTTTTTTAAATCAGTCTACCTGAGTGAGCCCTGGTGGCCTAGCAGTCCTACATACATACCAAGGTTCCAGGTTCAAGACCCAGGGCTGGGGGGAACAACCAATGTGAACAACTAAATAAAGGAAAATGCTTCCTCCTCCTCTCTTCCTCCTTGCCTGCCCATTCTCCTTCATTTCTGCCTGTACCTTTCCTTAAAAACAAAAACAAAAAACAAAACTCGTCTACCTGTCTCATCATATAACTATGGGGATTAAGTGGGATGCTGTATATGAAAGCGTTTTTAAAGTGCCAAGTGCTACTCCAGCATGATTTTTTTAACATGTCAAGACTGTGACTGGTTAAGAATATAACACACAGAACTAAAGATTCTAAAACAATTCACTTTTGCAGGAGTTCTTGGCTCCACTTCTTATCAGAAACTCTAAAATACTATTGCACTTCCCTTTTCCCTGGTAATGTACTGTTTGCTTTTTGTAATAAGGCAGTGGCAAGTGTCAGAAGCAACTGCTGAAGCAAAGTTGGAGTTGGGCCTTCCTTTTTTAAACAAAAATCTCTGGTGGTGAATTCCTTCAGTGTAGTATTTCAGTGTAAATCTTATGGAAATTCCTTGCAGTCCATTTGGCATCAAGAAAAGACGTAGGTTAAATGGAAAATACACATAGAAAGCATCAGAAAATCTACTGAGCTCCAGTGTGGGCAGTATATGAAAAAGTAGCTTCATCTGAGCAGGGTTATATCCTCATATGAACCCGCAAAGCTACTTAGGGGAAATCATTTCCAGTTCACCACATAATCATAAGGCTTGTATCCACCCTCTGAATCAAGCCTTCCTCACAAACTTGTAACTGGCTCTCTATAATCAGAAAAATGACCCCTCATCCAGGAACACTAAAAGAAGCAGACCCTTAACCATAAACTTCAGGTACCACGAGTCGCCCTGTTTGAGGAAAGAATACTAACCTGGAGACTTGCACAGGGAGGTGCCAGTGCAGGAAGATCTAGCCAGGCATAAACTTCGTGAAGCTCAACATCAACTAAAGAAAGAGCTGCTTGTCTGCAGTGACAGCTAAATGATAGCAGATCAAAAAGAAACATGGCTAAATGAAACTACAGATGGAAGGACACAGGCAGGAAAGGAGGCACGCATCACGAAAAGGTGAGTAATCTAAAGCAATCATAGACCCCCAGAGGCTGGTGAAATCAGTTCACAAATGCGTTGTCAGGCCATACCATGATGAGCATATTATTAACTACAACAACTGAAATAGCTTCCAGGCACACTCTGCCAGCCCAGGCGTTAAGTGTGTGACTCCAGCAGAGCCTCTGGAATCCCCAGAACCAGCTTTCAAGACCTGGGGCTGGGCAAGGAGGCAGGAACAATCAATATGAACAACTAAATGAATAATGCTTCTTCCTCCTCTCTCTTCCTGTCCACCTATCTACTTGCCTTCATTCCTGCCTGCTTCCTTCCATTAAAAGAAAGAAAGAGAGAGAAAGAGAGAGAGAGAGAGAGAGAGAGAGAGAGAGAGAGAGAGAAAGAGAGAGTGCACTTTTAATATTAAAAATGAGGGAAATTCACATAAAATTACGATTTCAGCCTTTTTTGAACAATCAATACAAGTCAAGGCCTGTAACTCCACGAGGCAAGAGCCACCTCCTTCTAACAGACATGTACTTTGCATGCACTGCAATCCATTCCTCTTAATTTGCAGCTCCATTTACTTTACTATACACCTTTGAACTTCTAGGGATATAAACTACTTTGCCAAGCCAGAAGATTAAGGTGGTTGAGAGAGGTTGATTATGATGTAAAAAACAACAGTGACCTGAAAGGGTGAGGCCCTTTGGGTTGTGTGATGGGTCAAAGCAGCCTGCGTGACCCTGGGTAGGTCAAGAAGTCCCTTCCAAAGTCTGAAGCAAAGGATGAACTAATTGGAAGGGCAAAGTAAGTCATCTAGGGGTCAGAAGATGATCAGACTTTGTATTGTCTTATTATCTCTTTTATATGAGGATAAGCTGCAACAGAGAGTAAATGCTCCATTTTAAGCCACAGGTAGCAAATAAGCTCTCTCTTTGGTTAGTTTTCCCATGAACAAGATCATCCTTAGAGCCTAATGACATTTTTTATTGTGCTTGCAAATTAACAAAGCACTTTCACATACATTTTTTAAATATTCTTCAACCACAACATGTGAGCTAGACTAAGCAAACAGTACTATTGCCTGTTAACAGATGAGGAAACTTTGCTGGATAGAATTCAGACCAGCCTTCTGTCACTACATCCCATGGACTCACCATGCCTCAGCAATGATCTATCTAGCACTGCAAGGAGCAGGGGACTCCTTCAAGCAGCCATGCAAACGCATGCGGACTTGTCCATTGTCAAGAGGTCCATCTAAGTCTTCAATGAGGTTGTGTGTATGGCAAAGGTGCACACTGTGGGGTCAACCTGGTTCTGAGATTCTGCCAACATTCTGCTCACTATACCCCTCAACCATAGTGGCTGAGATACCACCATGGCTGGCTAGTGATGTGGGAGGATTTTCTCCTTACTAGGACCATCTTTCCTGGAGCAAATCCATCGCCAGCCATGAATCTGCTCAGCCTGCAAGGCAGTGGTCAGTGATGTCTAAAAACAGCCCTTATTTGTTCATGAAAGTCTTGCAAATATTTTGGCAAATAAATTCAGAAAGCCGGAAACACTAATTATTCGGCAGAGACAAACCCATAGTAATAACACAAACAACAAAGCGCCTTTTCAGCATGCTATTCAATGTGCCTTCCTGTTGCCAGCGCCACTATAAACATGCTGGGAACAGCGCAGAGGAGATGAGAGAGGAAATGACTCCTTTCAAGACCATGTCCTGCGGGCAGCGTACTGCCTCACCACTTGTTACGGCAGATATCAGAAAGGAAGGGTGGGCAGTGTGATTTGCAGAGAGAGAAAAATCATTTTAAAAATCAACTTCCTTAAAGAAAATTATGAAGGGAAGGCACTTAAAATTCTGTAATGGATGAACTTTTGATTTTAGCTTGGGAGTGAAATCAGCTGCGAGATAAGGATTACTACGCAACCACTTGCAAATACACGCAGACTTGTCTGTTGTCAAGAGGCCCATCTAGGTCTTCAATGAGGTTGTGTGTGTGCAAAGGTGCACACCGTGGGGTCAACCTGGTTCTGATTTTCTACCGCATTCTGCTCACTATACCCCTCAACCACAACTTCAGTGTCTTGTGCAGCCAAAAAAGAAGCCACTGTTTAGTAACTGGATGCCTATTTTCATCTGCACAAAGGCACTCCCAGCAGCCTTGAGATGGATAAAGGTTTGCCCATTTCTGCTCCTGGGTCTTCAAGCCCTTGTCATCGTAAGTGTTAGGCAACTTCATCCTGCTGAACATCCTGGATTCAAATGCCTACTGCATAGTGCCTTACACACTCAGGTGAGTGGCTTTCTACTTTTCGTTCTCAGCTGCAGTAATGAGAACACCCTCACCTGCCACTGTCTCCTTAGGGCCACTGTGAAGTTACTGCCAAAAGTATAATCACATTTCTTTCTTCGACATGTCCAGAAACGTCTTCACAGTGCTTTCCCATATATCATTACTTTCTTCCTCCTCATTGAAGCTCAAAGTAAATAAAAGAATAAAGATGAATAAATCTCAACGACAGGCTAAGTGGTCGAGGACCACAGGCCTTCTGTTAGAGGGCAACTCTGTTTCTCACACTTCCATGTGTCTGAATTCCAACCAGACCTGGAGATTTCAGGTCATTTCACTGTGGTCTTATGGTACAACTCTCTGAACAAGCAACTCCACTGCTGGCATCTTGGAGACAGTGACTCCAACCCCAAATTGACTTGCTTCCCCCGACAGACTGCTAGGATACAGATTCCTGGCCAACCACGTATGAGCTGGCAGTTCAATGTCTCTTCCAGAGATGGTTTGGCCAGGGTAACGCTGGAACAACTGGTCTCATTGCCTTCTGAGATGACAATTAATTAGTGTGTGGGGAATAAGCAGATTTCCTACTCAGAGAGGGAGACTTTGTCCTCTATTTGTGGTGCTGGCTTCTCATCAGAGCCAACATATATCCCAAGGTGCACTTGGCATGGATTCTGGTTTCCATGAAGGCTAGATGGACCTGGTCTAAAGGGACATCAGGGATGGAAGCCCTTCCATGGAGTATTTTTTCTAGGGGAAAAAAGAAAAAAGACAAGAAGACCAGTAACATTAAAATTCCAACTCAGAACCAGAGACAAATATTCAGTAGCAAAAGCAATGATACGTTAGAGGACACACATTCTAGACATAATTTTTTGGGGGAAGGGGGTTCACTGAAACGTGACTCGGAAATGGCATGAAGAAGAATGTGTGGTGACAGGAATCCAGGTCCGTTGAGAAAAATTTGAGTACAGTTGACAATACCTTCAGCAGGCTCTATTAGGCACTTGTACCAAGTGCATTGCTCAACACACTGTGAATGAAAATGGATGAGTCACAGGACAGTACCCCCTTGACTCGAACCAACAGCAAAGGACATCACTTATTTAACTGTAGAAGAGGATGACTGATGACTCCCAAGGGCTGTATAGAAAGAACACAGTATCTCATTGCAAGGATGGATGAATTAAAACATGACTCTGAAAACAAGCATTGCAAAACAATTTTAAAACTAGAATTATTTAGAAAAAAATAAGCCTTTTATGAAAGGTATAATATGCTTCCTAATGTACCACTATTCCGAAATTACAAAGCCTTGGAGATCAGGAGTTCAATTAGTAGTAGCCATGTGTAGCCAAAAAATAAAACCTTCCTTGAATGTTGTCCTAATCAATCACTTACCTGCCAGTCTGTTTCTTCTCCCAGGCAAATGGAATTTAAAGTATTCCATACCAGCTTTTCAACCTGTTCCCCTACCCTTTAGCTCCCAGCGTACTGTCATTTACCTTCCACCCCACCACTCTACTGAAATGGTTTTGACCAAGAGAATCAGATCTATTGGGCCCTTCCTTTTCAGTTATTTTCTTATCTTCTTTATAGCATTTGATAATATCATTCTGTCTAAACTTGTGTTCTGATTTTCTGACACTAACTTTTTCTTTTTCTGTCATCCCAATAGCACCTTGCCTTTACAGATAAAGCAGGCTTTTCAAACTCAAGTTCCAGATCAGTACTTCTAAATCTCTGCTAGGCAACCCATCTGATGTCTATGGTGCCTTCTATTCCAACATGTCCCACACACCCCTCGTCTCTCTCCCATAAGCCTCAGATCCAGTCTTCCTCTTGTTTACTTGTCAGTGAATGGTCCCCCCATTCATCTACCAAGCTCAGCCAGAAACTCTGAACAATCTTGGCTCTTCTCTGCCTCCTGTATCTTCCATTTCCAATTAGTCACTAAGTATTACAAGGATGATTCAATCTATGTCCTGCCCATCTCAAATTGTTTCCCTCATCTCTAGCTCCACAGGAGATTGTTGCCCTGTCCGGAGTCTCCTTCTACTGCTTTGGGTCTGAGCAAATTTTCTCTTGCTTGGAGCACAGCAATTTTATCTGCCTGCACTCAGGAAGCTCTCCAAGTCAGTTTTCTGCACTGTTATCAGATGATTTCTTTTGAATACAAACCTGATCACATTATTCATTTCTTGTCATTTCCCCATAGCCCTCCCACTTTCTACAGGACAAAAGAATTTCTTACCTGAACCCCATAGAACTTGGTCTCCTCTCCTCTCACTTACAAATGGCTACTTGTTCTTCACAATCCAAATGAAATGTCTCCTTGTCTCTGAAACCTTTCCTGACTCTCCCCATGTTCATCCCCAGGCAGTCAAGCCTAACCCTTTACTCCCACAAAACACTTTCCTATTCTCTCATCTGTAACTCGTAGCTACAGAGCTAGAAACGTGGTAACACACAGTAGTCAAATAAACATTTACTGGGAGAATAAAGATGTCACCCTTTCCTAGACCCTCACAGGTGTGTGATCTCACATCCCTCCCTCCCTGCGAGCCTCTGTTTGTGAATGTACACACACACAAGTATTTATTCATTTCTAAGCCACCATAGATTCTAAGCCACACCTCAATCTCTCAAGAGGAAAAAAATTAAAAGATTTATTGACAAAGCCACTTCTGAATGTAAGGTGCACCAAATTTGGGGGAGTTAGGGTGTCATTAAAATAGCAACAACAACAAAATGCAGCTTAGAATTGAATTAATATGGTATATTTACTTTACCCAACAAAGGTATGTCTAAGATGAGGAGAGTGTAGCATATATGAATAGCCTAAAATCCGAGAGGCAAAGATTGAGACCCAGATCTTCAGATGCAAGACCTGTCTTTTCCTCTATGACTGACAAACATTTTGTAATAAACCTCCCTCAAAACAGGATACCTATTATGGACATGCCTTTTCCCCTAGCTATGGAAATTTTAAAGATTCAATAGCAAGCTTTCTGATATGTCTCATTACCTGGGTCCTCTGGATAATTCTATGTAGGGCGTCAAGACCTGTGGTTCCCTAGAAAGTATACAGAATTTATGTTATGAGGTTCTTGAAAAGAACCCAAATTCAGTGGACAGGTAGATGATATCAAGCCAATTTTTAACATCATCACTCTGTCCTGCTGTTGCTTCTACAGCCATATGTACTTCCACTCTATCTAGCACCGGTGTCCCCACCTAGTCCCTCTAGTCAGTCTCCAACCTGACTGCCCAACCAGCTCCAGGAATGCCCCACTCTGGTAACTCCTACAACGTCAGCAGGAGCATGTTGTGAAAAGCTTGCACTGACTACTTAATTGTTGCTGCTCTACTCTAGCTTGCTACAATGACCTCTTTACTCTCCACTCCCTCTTTTTTCAGCCTTATGTAATGCTCACTCCTATACTCACTGAGTTGGCATCTGCCCTTCAACGCATTGTTTAAGAGGAAAGTGAGGTTATTTTTTTATTTTGCTAGATCAAGAGGATTTCTCTTCCAGATCTGGATGAAAATTAGCAGATTCCTGTTCCTATCAACTGAGTGCTTAAATAAGCGGAGCAGGTGCCAGAGTCAATGGGATATGGAAAATAAGATTTTGCTGAAGATTATTTGTAATGGGGGCTCTATTACTAAAACAGAATGAGTAGTTCACACTTCGTGAAAAAGAACATGGAAGGAACAAGAGCCACAACTTAAAAAGGGGGGCAGGGTTTCGTTTGCCTGCACCAAAGTGTCCAGGTAAATAAGGATTCGGCTTTCATGTAACTGAATGGACTTTCCTCCTCTTGCTAGAAGAATGCACTCGTTTGTACACACAGAGAAAACACTCCACTCTGCCCACCCTCTTTTCAACAGCTCCTCTGTGTCCCTTGTGGCGCCTGACCTGTTCATCCACTGTGGACAGGGCCTCATTTGCCTGCTTTCAGAGCTCAGAGGCACAGTGCTTTGGCAGAGCGGTGAGGGTAGGGCTGGAGTGCAGCTGTGCAGGGCAGAATAACCACGGCAACACACGGCGAACACGCTTTGCCTTGCAAGGGCCTGGGAGCTGCACACCCACTGAACCGGGTGTGCTCCTGGCTCTCACACCCTCCACCATCAGCAGGTTTCCAACAGCTGGCTCTTCCAGTTCATTTCCGCAAAGTGAGTTTACACCCTCTTTCCAGGTTTGCATAAATCATCTCTAGGAAGTACTACTGCTCAACAATGGAGTTATGTGGATATTCCTAGCACAGTACTCTTTCTCCCCCTTGTCTCTTTTGCTCTTCAAAATATAGCCCCTTTTGCAGACTGCTCAGTATATCTCAATGTCTGACAGGAAACCTCACAGTTTTACATTTGCAATCATATCCCCAGTCTTCTGTTTACAATTTTACTGTCTCTAAGAGCTGAAAGAACTTGACATCAATCCCTCATTAGTCCTTTGATGGTCCGGCAGAGGCAACCTGACCTTCACAGTACCAGGGGAAAACAGACAATATAAGGTTGAAGAGGCAGTCAGTGGCGAGGTTCTCAAAATAATAGCTCTTCTTGGCATATACCTTCAAGTACACACAAACGGAATAAAGATGTTTCAGTAGTTCATCTATTTTACCATTTCTCTATTAACATTGATAGTATTTTTGAAAAGAAAAAGAGTGACAAAAGTGGGTTAAAATTGTTAGCAACCAAATAACATCGATAGGAAAAATTTTTTAGAAGAGTTCATAATATGTCAGTTTACTGTTTCAAGGTCTTGCCACCCAGAAAAACAAAGGAAATTTGTCAGAAGTCAGATCTGAGCTGGAGTGATACTATCTGTGGCTTTAAACTTCTTAGTGCCTCATCTGGCAGTGCGGACAGGGGTAGTCATCTCAAAGAGAAGGTATGAGGATTACATGAAATAATACATAATGGAGCCTAGAAAAATACAAGTACTAATAAAGTCAGTTATTATGATTATTTCTACTACTGAATGAATAGTGGATCCTAATCTCAGTAATTGTGAACTTAACATTTTATTTGCAAAACCATTTATAATGAAAACACAGCATGAAAACCATTCTCTTGGCTATGAACTTGGTCATCTTTCTGACAATACAGAAAGATCAATAGAACCATGGTAACTCTAGATTTTTGTCAAGCCCTCAGAAATCTCAATCAATCAGCAGTTTGAGAAATAAATGGATGAGAAGCTTTGAGTCACAGATACAGACATGCTGGATGTATACAGAACAGGGCACAATGCTATTCCTGAGTGTCCTATTATTCCATTAAATTTAATTTAGGATCTTTGTGAGTTATGATTAAAAAAAAAAAACCAAGGCATTATTTCATTAGAAAAGAGCAATTACCTTATATCCACCCTGTCCCATTTCTAAGAATCTTTCCACTATTACGTAAACCACCTAAATGAATGCCGGAGTGCCTCCAGGCAAGAGGACAGAGCTTGCTGAAATCTGCTGATATGATGATGACAAGCCATCGATACAGGGAAAAAAATGAGTTAGGGGTTCAAACTATTTTTGAACCTAAATTGGGGAAGATTCTTTCTGTTCTTTATCCTGCAGTCCAAATATAGAGCCACTATTTCATATAGGTCACATGTGCTATATATTTTTATAATTCTAAAATGCTGACCTATAAGTACACAGCATAAAGGATTGTTGAGCTAACTTCCAGAAAAGTACTTAGCTTGTTTTTGCTTTTTAGAAATCACATTAGCTCAGAAATGATTATTCAAAAGATAATTTTAAATGTCAGATGAATGGATAAAGAAGATGTGGTATATATACACAATGGAATACTACACAGCCCTTAGAAGAGATGAAATCCTGTCATTTGAATCAGCGTGGATGAATCTAGAGGGGATTATGCTAAATTTTGAAATAAGTCAAAAGAAGAAAAATAGAAACCAGAAAGCCTCACTCATAGATGGAATGTGAACAGACAAAACAAAGGAACAGATGAAGCAAAACTCACCCTTGGACACTTGGAATAGAACTGAGGACACCAACAGGGAATGGAACAGGGTGCAGAGAGGTGGAGGGAAGTGGTGGCAGACAGGATTGATATATATCTTAGGAATAGGGAAACTTCACATTAGGGGAAACCACACAAATGAGTTTATTTAATGTGTAAAATCAAAGTTACTGCAATAAAAAATATTTTTTAAAGACAATTTAAAAAATATAATGGCTAAAGAACATGGTCTCATGAGAAATAAGAACTGGTCACCTTCCATGTTTGATTTAAAGTAATTCATACCCCCTGTGAACTTCTTAGGAAATATAGGTCACATTAATTTCTACTTCAAAAATCTAAAGGTACTTATTATGGAAATTATCAGCATATGCTCAATAGAAAGGAAAACAGGGAAGTTTCATAAGTTAACAGTGACATTACATTTGTTCATTCACTGTTACAGATTTAGCTTGGTCAAGCTTGCTTTTTTTTTTTTAGGTCCCTGAAGTCAGAAACAATTCAGGAAGATGTGAAATTGTCCTATTTTCTCTGCCCTGAACTACCCTATTAATTTATGAACAAATGTCTGAATGCCTTTTTAGATGAGACCAAGGTAAATATCCTTCTCTCTATACTGAAGCAGTGTGATGCTATAATGCAAGTTAGAATGGTGCACCCAATGCATCTAACAGGGACAAAGTCCAGGTGGTAGAATTCATATGTTGGCACAGTACACAGGAGAATGGCATCGATTCTGCTTTGCTCTTAAGAGTGTTAATTACTACACATAAGATGAGCTCACTGATGCACATTCTCACAGAGGAGCATTTAGAATAGTCACCTCTGAAGGAACACAGTCCACGTACATCCCAAGGACCCAGATTTGCATGCCGGGACAGGAGGTAGCAACTAATGTGAACAACTAAATACAAATAAAATGAAATGCTTCTTCTTCCTTTCTCTTCCTCCTGTCTGCCTGCTCACCTTCATTCCTGCCCATGCTTTTCCAACACGCTCACTAAGAAATTAAATGTTTTATATAGAATAAAAATTTAGTTTAATTGAAAAAACACACCCCCACAACATTTTCATTGGCAAATAACCAGTCTTTCTGAGAAATGGGCTCTTTAAAAATAGTAAAAGAGTTATTTGATTAAGCTCTGTATTATCTTCCTCTTGCCCCAGAAATGACTTCAGTAACATAAAAAATTATCATTGTGTGCTTGTCCCAGACTAAGAAATTACATAGACTCACTTGTATCCTAAGAATAGTCAGTTGGCATCTTAAGGAAATTTCTCCAAAAACATAAACGGAAATATAGACAGGAAACAAAAAGAGAGACAAAAATTGGTATGGGGGGGGGGCAGGGGCTGGAAAAATTAGAATTAAGAAAATAAAAGGAATTACAGAGGACACAAATAAATAGAAGGTACATAGAGAACTTTGCTAAAGACTAATGAACATATTTTTTGGTAAAAAGTTCCCTTTCATAAAAAATAAAAAACAATAAGGCAAACTAAGACATCGTGGCTTCTTGGCTACAGATGTATATTATGTTTTAAATCATGGATCTCATAGAATGATTTTCCAGTTTTATATTCCGATGATCTTAGTATATTTAAGAATTCACTATTTCACCTTTTTGCCTGCCTTAGCTGAAACAAAGTCTAAAAAGAATTTGTTTATCATAATTAAACATGCAGCACAAATATTACCCACAGCAAAAAAAAAAAAAAAAGTCATCATTGGTCGTGTTAATCTATTAAAATATTTAAGGACAAAGAGAGTGAGTTTTAATTTCCTAAAGAAAATCAATTCTAGTCACTACTAATAAAAATGCAGTAAAATGAACTCTAAGAAAAGCCTTTTGCCATTTTCTATAAATGTCATTATGATAATAAAAAAACTGAAAAGGAGGTAAAACAATCACAAGCACCTATTGATATTTTATGATTGTATTAAATACAGAAAATATTTAATTCGTGTCTTATGCTTAATACACATGCTTTGGTTAAAATATACACACAGTAAACCTTCTGGTCAAAGGAATGTGAAATAACACAGATACAGCTAAATTCCTAGCATAAGGCTTAGCTCATGGGTTCAGCATACCAAATATTTTGTGAATGAATAAACAATCTAAATATCATTTATATTTGCTTTATATTTTGGTATGAGCAAAGCTGGCTATATTCTGGAAAACTTCCCTGGGCCTACACAAGTATTTTCATGTTTTGGCTGGTGTGGCAGGGGCTGTGATTTATGGACATGGGTTACCCTACAGTGAGCTTCTGACTCTAGGAGCTGACAGTGTCACAGTTCTCATAACTGTGCCTTCCTACACAGCCTCTTCCTGTGAAAGACAAACGCTAGGGCAGGGGAGACAAACATTTTATATTCAAATGACTGGTGTGTCATATATAAAAAGAACCAGAGGATTTATAAATACATACACTGCTGACCTTTGAATCACATAGGGTGCCAACTCACTGCACAGTCCAATGTAAATTTGACTCCCCCAAACTTAACTATCAACAGCCTGCTGTTGACTAGAAGCATTGTTGAATTTTTAAATTTTTTTTTTACATTTCTCTCAATTGGGAATGGCATCATGCAGATCTGTGTTTGTATAAATTGTGATAAATAATACATTTGTGAATATTTTATGGCATTAAATTTTTAAATACACTATCATCTAAAACCTCCCAAAATTTTTCCAATATGTTTATAGAAAAAATTCATGTATATGTGAATCTACACATTTCTGATCAACTAGGAAGGAAATATATAGACATACGTCCTACACATGTGTATACATATATATATAGAAAGATATTCATGTATGAATATAAATTATTAAAAACAAGTAATTGAATAGATTATCTTAATCTTTTAACAAACTGGAAACAACATTTTTTTGGAATTAGTGAATAGTACCGATTTTTCATACACAAATAATTTGCAATTGACAGCATGTAATATTTAACTGATTATTTTCTGATGGTAAACCTTATCCAGATATGCATTTAAAACGATATCCTAAGATACTTTAAATAAAAACAAAAACACAACTCTTTCAACAGGATCATGGAAAAAGGAGAAGGACAAAGACTATCAAAATGAAGGAAATTTCTTTATATAATTACTTTAAAATCATTTTTGTGACATATAGTCTAGGTATTTTCTCAGAGTTTGCTCAGCAGGCAAGTGAAAATTATTCCTGATAGGCTATGGATCAATTAAGGCTTTGTTACTTTTTCATTATTTTACCTTAAACTAATAACATGAAATAAGGAATTTAAATACGCTGCCTTACCAGTAGTTCTTCTAAACATTTGTTTAGCTGAAAGGGAATTTTGTGAAGCAGGCGGAAATTATCTTGGAATTAAGATGTTTGGTGCCATCTGTTTCCACACCTCTTCCAAATTCCCTGTCACTGAGCCCTCCCTTACATCATCATAGAAAATGGGTGAACTGACCTTCCTGACAATAGGATTGTCACCACCTCTAAAACCACAGAAAAGCAAAGTCAGTCAGGCAAGGCAAGAGAGTGAAATTCAGACCCATCCACAGGTTGAAGTGGATGGAAAGCCCAAAGATGAAATCGGCTGAGTTTTCTTCTTCATTGTTGTTACTGTAGGTTCTTTTCTTGACCAAACATGGAATTCTTGTGAAATTCAATCATTTCCAACAGTCCTCTAGAGATGACCTACATCTCTTAGCTCTGTGAGATTAGTGGTATATACATTTCCTGAAATACCATGCTCACAATATCATGTTTCTTATCTGGATCTCTGTTGAACCTGCAGGGATCTTGAGCCAATGTAGTGTGCACTATAGTCCAAACAAAGGACAGGGAAGGAGGGGCGCCAGAGGAAAGGATCTATGTAATAAACTACAGCCCGGAATGTTAATACCTGTTGATAATAAATGGAAAGACCTTTACAGTTTTTGTAATAGACACTTTTATTTTTCCTGTTTAACTTAAAGGAAAAAAAAAAAAAGATTTGGTAAAGCATATTGAGAAGGTAAGGCTCTATCTTACTGGTTTTGAATTTAGGTTACATATTTCACACAGCATTAGGCTTCTTTTAATTTCCTTACAAACTTTCCAAATGCTTTTTTAAACAGGGCTGTCAGCTCTGTTTGTCCCCACATTGATTTACAAAGGACCCCTGGAGAGAGCAAGGACTAAGTTGGAAAGCAGCAGCATTTCCATTACAATTCCACTTTGAACCCCTGAGCTGAACTCAACCCTGCCTGCTTCTCATAGTCTGCTCTCTGTTCACCCCATTTCTGTCAAGTGGTACCTAAGGAGGTGTCTAAGATTCACAGGGAATGGATGGTTTTCACCTCTGGCCCGATCCCAGGATTAAGCCTGTAGACCAACAGCAGTATGGAGTCTGTGGTTCATCCTTGAACACTGGGTTTCTCATTTCAGAGACACAAACCCAGAAGCAGCTTTCCAGCACAGTGCATAGAGCCTGCTCAACTTAAGGACCATTGCTCTGACTACACAGTAGAGAGGGATTCAAAGAAAGGAGGCTGATCAGTCTCACTTAAAGTGGCCGCCACTACTATCACTTCATCACCAGACGAAGGGTTGGTCTCGTCACATCTCACCATTCCTATCAACTTCTGCTCGCAACGGGTGGCTAATATGGATCTTAAAGGTCTCCCAGGTCTACCTGTGGCCTTGTCTCAGTCTCCATTCTGTTGTCTCTGATCCCATTCGTCAGGTCTTCAATGTCGAAACCGCAGTTCGCTTCTCTGCCTTAACCCTCTAGCCTCCTCTCTCACCTCTGGTTGATTCCCATGTGCAATCATTCCTCTAGAATTCCATGCCTAGTCTACTATTTTTCTCTTACCGTTAACCATCCTGGCCATTCCCTGAACTGCAGCTATTATCTGCATGCAGGTAACACCCAAGTCTCTCACTTCTCCAGCTCATACCTTCTTCAAGTCTCCTGAATCTGCTGTATAATGGCAGCTATTCCTCTACCCTGATGAGGTTGTGGGGTATCTCAGGTCAACTAACTCCTTCCCTTGAACTCCTGATATTCCTGTTGTGCTACTGTCTCAACATCTCTGAATTTGGGTCTCATCACATTCTGCTTCAATCTTAGCTCCTGGGACTTTTTTTTTTTTTTTGCTTCTATGTCCTACATATCAACTCCCTCCCCAGTCATTCCCTGACTGGATATCCCTAATTTCACATCACCTGTGTGAGTGCCCACACCTGCTTCAGTGCTAACTCTTAGAAGATGTCTTCTCGAGTGCCCCTTGAACCCCTCTCTTCTTGCCATTACTATTCTGTAATACAATTGACACTTTACACACTGCTGGTGAATAACAGCAAAATGAAACACAGAGCTAATAAAGATATGCCATTGCAATCTATTCAGAAGTTATCCTATTTAATCATTTAATGTTTTCATGTTTACTCTTACTATCAAAGATTGATGTGAATTAATGATACACTTAATATTTTAATTAAATCAATTCCACACTTTGATTCATTTATCTGTTGGGCTACACATGTATAATAAAAAGTTATCCAGTTTATTAAACCATGATGTAAAAATCATCAGCATTTGGTATGCCCTGGAGGCTTAACAGTTAACAGTTTATGACCCAGGGCCAGGGGAATAACAAGGATGAACAACTACATAAAATAAATAAAATGTTTTTTCAAAAAAAAAAAAAAATCACCTTTTGATTAATTTGGAATCTTTGCTTTAAAGTAAAGAAGCAATGGTTGTCTTTCAACCTAAAGATAACAGTTCTAAATCCCAGCAACCATAAGTTTCAGGGTTATAATAAGATCCAAAGTGTAAGGAAATTAGCTCCATTCAGGATGCTCATGTGTTTATAGATTTGAATAGACTGTATAACAGAACTTTTTCAACAAATGTTACAATATTCAGATGATATCTTACAGCCCTGCCAGGCTGGCACCAGACATACAGAAAGCAATGAAGTAAAAGCTCCATATGTGGGAGGAAGAGTAACTGCAAGAACCTACAGAGCAGCAATTCTGGGTCCTGAAACAGTGAAGCTCTCATCAGACTCAGCAAGCCACTTGTAAGCTAGAAAATTATAAATTATACTTTATTAGTAAGTATGTAGTGGTAAAACATTTAACTACTTAAGCAAAGAAAAAAAATTCCTAAATAAATGCATGAACAGACATCTATAATTTATCCTCTGTATTAGGGCAACTTGGAAAGGAATGATTAAGTGTGGTTTCATGCAAAAAAATTCAAGGGAGGTTATCTTTCTACTCTTCCACATTTAACAGAAGCCATGACATTGGAGCAGAATTGAAATTTCTCAGCAGCATAGCCCATGGCCCCTGTGGCATCTGCAGACCCACGGAGGGAGGGTTATAGAAGGAAGCTCAGCTAGAGTCCTGTTTCCAAGAGCTCACTCAATCCTAGTGCTCAAACAACTCTCCTTTCTAACTGATTTCCCTGATAGACAACACACAAGGCAGGTACCTCATCACATACAATCATTAATATGCCCCAAGTGACCTAAAGAAGCAGATATTACCCCCAATTTACAAATGAAAAACTTAGTTTGGGGGAAAAGTAAGTGAAATGTCCAAGACTGAGGAGGCTGGTCTGTCTCTAAAAACTATGTTTTACCACCAGTGGTTTTCGATGGAGGCTGAATGCCCCGGGGCGTATTCTTATTGCCACAATGATAGTGGGATAGACAATGAATGGGTGGGGACCAGGAATTTTAAATGTTAACACACTGTAAAGTCCTCACCCTAGAATGAATTATCTTCCACATCTTACAATACACCCCATCAAGGAACACTATGCCATGGAACTCCTGAAACTCGAAGGGCAAGAAACTGCCTTAAGAAGCCTCACCAATTAATTTCAATAAGCTGGGGTGCCATTCAGGAGGCAGAAACTTACTCTATCACTGGTGTCTAAGTGAACATACATATATGTTTTCTTAATTAACAGTATGTAGCTAACAAGACTTAAAGACTAAAACCTTGAGAATAAAAGGAAACAAACATTGGTTTAAACATTAAACTAAGTTAGACAGCTTCTCCTACTTTAGCTTCTAGCATATTAGCACTGACTGCTCAAGAAACTGTAACTAAGACAGATGGTCTTATGGAAGGCAAGACCTTGGGTGCCTACAGTTTCTGTGTAGAACAGCTTCAGTTTGCCCCTCCTGGCCCTCCCTTCGCCTACACCTCTGCATCAATAGTGCCTTGTACCCTCTGGCTATCAGCAGGTCCAGCCAAGGAGAGACGTGGCAAAAGACTGGAAGGCAGAATATATTTATTTCCCAGCTCCTTCCATGTGAGGTTACCTCAGGTTTAATGTATTCTCAACTGAAGTTCTTGGCTCCACCAAAGGTAAGCAAAATTTAGATTTCTGTCTGTGGTAGGCAGACTAATGCCTCCCCCGACACCCAAAGAAATTAATGTCCCACTCCCCAGAACCTGTGACTATGTTACCTTACCGGGGAAAAGAAATTAACATTGCAAATAATGTTGCAAATGAAATCCAGGTAGCTAATTAACTGGCCTTAAAATAAGGAGGTATCTTGAATTACCCAGATGGGATCAGTATAATCACAAGGGTTCTTAGGTAGGCAGAAGAGGTCAGAATGACATGACACCGTGTTGAAAACCTTCACTCGCTGCTACTGGCTATAAAGACAGAAGATGGGGTGACAAGCCAAGGAGTTAGGAGTTGTGATTTGTTATAGCAGCAACAGGAAACTAATACACTATTTCCAGATTCTGGTAACTAACTTTCAGGCCCAGATCACTGAACTTCCTGGTGGTTCTCATGTATCTTTGCAGAAAGCCTTAGCTTGTATGGTTTTTTTCCTAGTAGGTAGCCTTTTATAAACAAACCCTTTACTACTCATCTTAATTGTTCCCTCCTGGAACCCAGAGCAACATATTCCCAACTTATTATTTGGCGTTTTCTTGCTACAAGAAAATTAATTCCTTGGCAGTCTAAACTCCAAATACAGTCAAATTTATTAAAACTCAGAATTCCTCTGTGCTTTTCAGCAATCTGTTCATGAATGTATTTCTTTTAACCTATCAAGCAGCTTACTTTGAAACTGCACGTTCCCTTTTGTACCTGAAAGATCAGCAGGCTGACCACCAAGTCATGGGTCAGTATCTAATCAGTTCAAAATGACGATACTTGGCACACTCCTTTTCATAGTTTCATTTTATGAAACTACACACAATTTGTAGTATTATAAGAATGAAAAGTCTCCCTTTATTCTTATCTGTACATTTTTGTGATACAACTAAACTTGTATACTAACAAAGCTATTTGCTTCATATAATCCAAAGCCTGAAAATTCAGGAAATTTTTGACTATATTACATATCAGCCTTGTTAGAAAAATGTTGCTTCAGCATAACCCAATTAAACATTGTAAATAACCAGGAAGGAAAAAACAATTACCAACCACATGAAACCACTACTTGAGGAGAGTTGGATGAGCAGTGAATGGATGGAGGAGAGCAGTGTCACAGAACAAGGCCTGGTCACAAAGTTCTATGCTGAGCTCGGTCCCTCACTGTTCCTGTCATCTGACAAGTGAAACTATACTCTGAATCTCACCTTTGCCAACTCCATGATATAGGAAATTAGATCACCTTTAATAATCATTCCTACTCTGATGTTCTATTAATACATAAAAATACCAAGTTGGAAAGTACCATAAAACGTTAAAAAAAAAAGTCAGGTAAAGATGATTATAAACAGCATTTATTCAGTTATTGAAGATAACTGTGCTAGGTACTTTTTCAGGGGCTAGAGATAAATGATTAAGATACCTATCTTTACCCTTGAAGAGCTTACTGTTGTGAAGAGGAATATATGCAAGATGTTTAAATTTGCTTATATGAGATTTAAAGGGGGCACAAGACAATAAGTATTTGATTCTAATATTCCTGGTAGGAGATGATGACAATCATGCCTGGTAAGTTCTACCTTTTAATAATTTTTTTTACCACTAAGAAGTGAAATAAAATTGAACAGTGATTAACAAGTCAAAATAAAACTCGAGCATTGTAGTTAAGTGGTTAGTTAGTGTTGATGGCTTGTCAATCTTTACTGATTGTCATGACAACAAGATCAAATTATCAGATATGTATGCTAACCAAATAGACAAAATAATCCCAATAGGGCAAATGCTCTGAAATTTTCACACAGTAACTTCATAGTTGCATATAGTAATGAGTTACAAAAAAAGAAACAAAAATAAAAACTAAATAGTACTTAAAATGTATATTAAGCATCACTATCTTGAATTAAACATTAATATAAGCTTAGAAATGAGCTGATAAAATTGTCAATATTTTGTCTAAAATACTTTGAAAATGGAGATAGACAAAGTTAACAATTTTATCAAAAGACAGTGGTAATCTAGAATTTATTATTTTCTAAAGTTAATGCTACACTGTATTTAAAGAAGTATGCTCAAGCCTTCCATCTTAAATTGTGAAATAAAATATGCCTTCCATATTGGAATTTAAATCAGGTAGCTACTGAGTTTGAAAAATGAACAGTTGTAAACAGAACTTTGTTAGTAAGACAGAGTACATTCTGACCATCCTTTATATATCTCTGACCTGTGCAGAGAACCTTTACCATAGTCCCCAGGTCTCATTTCAAGACCCAGCTCAAATCCCGCCTCTTCTGTAAACCCCTGCCTAAGCATTCTAGAAACTTGGGTACTCTGTACTCAGATAGTTCTTAATATCTGTGAATGCTTCGTTAGGCCTTTTGACATAAAAGGACTTGCAGTGTTCATATAAATATTCATTTGTATTCCCTCAACTAAACTGAAAATTATATAGAAGTCAAAAATAAATTCCAAAATTTCTTGCACATACTTGTTTTCTTTTTCTGAACTAGTTCTATTTTACATTATTTTACTCCTTGTAAACCATATAAAATATTCTTTGGATCAAGGTCGAGTATATAGAAAGAAAGAAATGATACCCAATAAGGACCAGCATTGTGTTGTAGAGATGGTATGGTCTTAATAAGATATTATTAAATGAATGAGTGAATTAAAATGTTAGAGTCAAATCATCACGTCTTAAGAAGTATTAAGATTATATATGTATATATATATGTACATATATATATATGTACATATATATATATATATATATACATATATATATATATTGTGCCCTGGTGAATCAGTTAGGTCAATCGCGTCCAAAG